>PVJA010012030.1:0-53015 GCA_004027025.1 Myocastor coypus
TTTTTTTTTTTTTTTTTTTTTTTTTTTTTTTTTTTTTTTTTTTTTTTTTTTTTTTTTTTTGTCTTTTTGAGGCAGGGTCTCAGTATGCGATTCAGGCTGGCCTTGAGCTCACTTTTGTAGCCCAGGCTGGTCTCGAACTCACACCCATCCTCCTGCCTCTGCCTCCTGAGTGCTGGGATTACAGGTGTGCACCAGCATGCCCGGCTTCATGTAGATTTTCTAAGTTCCAAAAGATAATCTGCATTTTACTAGTACTATTTCAGTTACACATATTAAAAATATTAAATAAGAACTTTCAGACCCCTGCCCTTCAACTCTTACCATATAGGTAGACCCACACAGAGCCATGTCTTCTTTAGATTAAGCATATCCTTTGCAAGCTTCAATAATGGCTTTGAATAGCCATTCTGTTCCTCTCTCTCTCTCTCTCTCTCTCTCTCTCTCTCCTCTGTATTTTGGACAGTCTAGAGAGTCTACAGGGTCTCACTACGCAGATCAGACTTGTAGTGATTGTCCTGTTTTTAGCTTCCCAAAGGGCTGGATTACAAAGGCGTGCAGCCTCATGCAGTCCCAATACCTATCTCAGCATGCCCCGTGGGCAAAGCTGGCACAGCATGCTGGGAGTTGAATACCAGCCACTGTGCTCTTCCTAAACAGGTGCTTTAGTCCACTGAGCTATCAGGCCGACCCTACCAAATCTCTTTTATTTTTACCAAAAAAAAAAAAAAAAAAAAAATGGAGTTCACAATGTTCCAAAATCAGTATTTATCCTAAAAATGATTAGTGTTTGTGTTTCCTGACACAAAGATAAGTCCTTAAATACTGGGTCCCATGTAAGTAGTGGTTATACATTTCAGATCTCGAATATCTTCCTAGGTCTAGCAAAATAGCTCAGCGGACTATGTGCCTGCTTTGGCAAGTGCAGGGGCCAGGCTTTGATCTCTGGTCCCTCATGCCAATCTGGCCCTACCCCCAGAATGTGCTGAGCTGGTGACCAAATGCCTGTGATCTCAGGGCAAGGGAGGCTGAAAACAGGAGAATCACTACAGGTCCAAGCTGCATAGTGAGACCCTGTACCAAATACATAAATGGAAAAATAAAGAAATAAATAAATAGCTCCCTAAAGGTGCCTTGGTCATGTGGTAGAAAGGCTCACCAGTGGATTAATTGATCCATTAATGAGTTCATTGCTGAAGGGGATGCTGGGATGAGAACTGGTTGAAAAGGTCATGTGACTAGAAATGAATCCTCAGTGGGTCTCCTTCCCAAGCCCTTCCCTTATCCAACCTCTCCCTTGGCCCCTTGGGATGAGTTTTCATCTACTATGCCCGTCAACCATGATGGTTCACGGCTGTGGAGGATGTTCTGTAACCTTAGGCCTGTTCCATAAATAAGTGTGTTCTACACAGTGGATTTCCCAACTGGAATCAAGGGTAGTATGATATTTACAGATTTTTTAAAGAACTGAAATGGTAACATCTATTGAATATTCACTGAATTGTAAGCCCTATGGTGAATGAATTTAAGATTTCAATTAATTGACTCAAAACTTTACTGAAACACATATATGCACTTAAATAAGTTTCATTTTATGGAGAGGTAAAGAAACCTTTCCTATTTCGCTGATTGTGTTAACTTTCAGACTAGTTTATACCCATCCGTGAGCCGAACAGCTTCCCTTTTTTAAGAATGTTTACAACGATAATCATAAATTTTCTGTGCTTTTCTGAGAAAAAGATATTTCTTTCAAAGTCTCTTGCTAGTTCCACAAGCCAGTGTGCTCATCTCAAGGGTTGTAGAATCTTAACTTTGACCTCTATCCAACACAAAAGGCAGCTGCCCCAGGCCTAGGGTCCGAGAGGAAGAAGACCTTATGGGCAGGATTTAGGGCCCACAGGAGATTTTGTCACACACAAAAATGATTTACAAATTGAAAAATAACACAATGTGTTCAACACAGCCACTTGATCATCTCCTCTGCTAATATCTACTGTTTTCCTAGAGGATAATTTTTATTTATTATTAAGAGATGCTTCAACTTATTAATTGTTATTAGCAAGTATATTAACAGTTAGAATGAGAGCAGTACAAAAATTTTAACTATTATTCAGAACACCTTTTTCCATGAAATGTTTTATTTTTGTTATAAAACTTATTTTTTGTTAATTTTCAAATGTGCAAGATGTCATTTAATATGTTATTCAAGAATTTTTTTCCATGATAGTTAAAACAATTTTAGTAGTTTTGATGGCAGATTTGTTTGTTTGTTTAGCTTGTTTGTAGGAAAGTTTTTCACTATGCTTCCTAAGTTTGTGCTCAGCTCTAGGGATCAAGAGTTCCTCATGCTTCCGCCTCCTGCATGCATAACAATACAAGCCAGTAAATATCACCATGTCCATCTTGCTGGTATTATGACTTGGCAGAATTAACTTTTTCTAAAAATCATATTTTTGAATAATTTAATGATACAAGCAGAGAAATGTTCTGAAATTAACCTGATATACTTTGTGATACCTTATTTTAATGATGTTCTTTTTTTTATGGCCAACTCAACCTGTCCTGGGAGCAGGGCTGGCACAGCATGTGGTACCAGGAACCAAACTGTGGTCCCTGCTGCCGCCTAAGCTTTCCTAAGCAGGCGCTTTAGACCAATGAGCCATCCAGTTGGCCCTTAGCGATGTTCTTAATTGGCTCTTTAAGTATTTTTTAAAATCTTTTTTGGGGGGCAATTTTGTAGCAAAGAATTACAAGGCTGGCTTTGCTTTCTCTGAACTAATATTCACTGAGCAATTTGTTCTACATTGCTCAAAATGCTAAGGCAAATATAAGTAACAGATAAATAGACAACTAGGCCAAGTTGAATGAACTGTTAGTAAGAATATAGTTTATTTAGAAGTCACAATTTACATGTAGAAAATGTCACATTAAAATAGTACCTTAATTTGCCAAATTTGGTAATTTGGTGGGACATCTCAGAAGAAAGATGAATCTGTTCATTTTTCAGTTATCCTGTTAATATAGTTATGTTGTAGTGAAAAATCAGGACATATACGTTTCCAAGTTAACACATAGAAATGTCTAAGGAAATTGTAGAGGAGAAAAGCATTAAATTATCTTTTTAAAATACAATGAGGGAACAAATTTCAAGTTCTTTCTTCCATGAACCAAGTAAAAAAAAAAAAAAGCAAAAGCCAAAATTTTTTTTATAAACTGATTGTCATCTCCACAATTATAAGTGCATTTTTTAGTTTAAGACTTGAAGAATTTTTTAATTCCTTTTCTATATTCCAAAAACATGGAAGTTTTTGTTTTAGAGATTTCTCTGTTATGTACTGTACTGAATCATTTGTTTAAAATTTTGAAATAAACATACATTAACCTAATAAAAATATAGCAGCACAAAAACATCAGCATATATGTCCACTTCTTGAAATTATTTAGGGTACATAGATAATGTGGTATTTTACTGCCACTTGAAGATAAAGACCTTGAATTTATTTTTTTACTATTTTAATAAGAAGTATTATGCTTATAGTGTCAAATACCATGCATCTAACCTGAAGTAGTATTTTGTACCCTTTGTTCTCCCAGCCAGGCCCTCGGATCTCCACAATTCCTTTTCTGTATTCTTCTCTGCTCCAGCAATAACGGCACTTTATCTTTTTATTTCTCTTTCTTTCTTTATGTTCCTTTTAAGTCTAACAGGAATAATTCCATTCATCCACTCTAAGAATCAAGAAAACTTTTTGCCGGGCTGGTGAGATAGCTTACCACCTGCTTAGGAAAGCACAGTAGCTGGGGTTCAATCCCTGGATTGACATGTCATGCAGGCCTTTCTCTTCAGGCATGGCAGGTATGGTGGCAGATGCCAGCACTGGCAAGGCTAAAAACAGGAGTGTCACTACAAGTTTGAGCTACATAGTGAGATACTGCACACACACACACACACACACACACACACACACACACACAAACACACACACACAAAGAAAACAATTTGTATCATACAAACATATCCAAACATATTCTTATGTGAGGACCACCTTTACCCCTTCCTTTTTAATTATATTGCACTTAATCATTTTGAATCTCCTGGACTTTTGCTAATGTAATCTCAGATGTACTCAGATTCATGGTGAATATTCAGGGGCTAGTACTCTATTTTAAACTGAAGAGCAACAGTGAAAATCCTTAAAATGAGCTTGGTTTACTTTGAATTTAAAAAGAAAAAATCCCAGCATTGGAAAACTGATAAAGACAGAGAGGGTAGGTCAGTGAACGCAGACATTCCAAGGGGTAAGGTTGGAAGATGAGCCCTCACGGGCTAAGTGTTTGATTTGGGGGTAAAAATATGATCAAAAGTTGGTTGTGGCCTGAGGAGACAGTTTAGTGGTTCAAGGGCCTGCCTGTCAAGTACAAGGTCCTGAGTTTGATCACTGGTCAAAAAAAGAAGAAAAAATTGATTATGGTGATAGCTGTACAACTCTTCAGTGCGCTGAAATTATACTGAGCCTTATAGTTTCAAATTTGTAAATTGTGTAGAATGCAGAATTTAGTTCAATAAAGCTGTTATTTTACATAATTAAGAAGACATTAAACTCAGTTTCCCCATATAGTAATTACAATATCAAAATAATTATAACACAGCAATATGTTTCAAAGTAAACCAGAAATATTGAACACACAGATACAGAAATCTCTATACAGTGCAATTTCTGTGTAAATGGTATTATTTAGGACAATTTAGAAATTGAATATGATGTTTCCTTACACTGTGATATACAAACTTTTTCTCTTGTTTTCAAATACCATTGCTTTGTACTTTACATCATTAAGGAAATAACCGTTTTCAATTAAAATCGTACAAGGAAGTTCTTTTTCGTCATAATATGTTGTGTTAATTTCACGTTTGTCTTTCTTTCATATGCTAAGTAAGGAAAAACTATCCCTAAAAAATATTTTTCCCAAAACCTTGCTTTCAAAAATATTCTTATAACTATCAAGAACAACTTTAATATTAAATAGAGAGTCCTCCCTAATTTCCTAATCTTGTTCCAAAGACCTATAAGGTTTTGCATTAGGGTTTCTATATTAAAAAAATGCTACTGATTCTTTGTGGTGCAAATCAATAAGTTTTCTTCTGCAGCTTTCATATTCTTTCTCCCACTTATACCTCTTCCCTCATGCTACTTAGTGCGGAGATTAATGATCGTTGCTGTATTGCAAACTTGGCCATGCACAATTGAGGCTGCATAATCTAGACTCATGATGGGGGCCTGCTTGTTCTAATTGGATAGAACTTAGAGCATTTGCAAAGGTCATAATGCGTAATTTCTGAGAGCTGGGAGATAGCTCAGTAGAATAAGTGATTGCCTGGCAAGTGCAAGGTCTTGAGTTCAATCCCCAGTGCTGCAAAAAACAAAATAAGACAAGACAAGACAAAAACAAGAACAAAAGTAAAAAAAAAAAAGTCATTTTGTCTATATCTAAATTTCAATAAAACTATCCTAGCTCTGAAATAATGCTCAAGAGGCATAGAAGTCAATAAATCACTTAGTATTTGATTGTCCTATCACCTCTCTGCCATTTTCTGCTTTGAAGTTAGTTCATTACATAGGATGATAAAATTTATTCATTCAACAATTTTTTGTAAAAAAAAAGTCTTTTAGCAGTCAATGACTTCAGAATGGAGAGTCATTTATTAATTGGTTCTTTCACTATTTTGTAGAAACTTGCCAGGTATAAACTTCTGCCTCCCATTTTTGTTTCTTTTAAATATGTTAACATAACTTTATGTGTCATTTTATTATACTAGTTGTCAACTAATTTAATTAATGTGACCCATGTGAAAAAATGACAACATAATTTAAACATACAGTCTGGAAGTAAAACAAGTCTTGTAATTTTTAATTATATCTAGAACCTGTTGATTGGCATTACACTACCACATTTAGGAATTATTTTTTCATAAGATTTGAAATCAACTGTAACTTTTCATTTTGGTATTGTATCATTCTGCTTATGATTTTTCATGTATATGCATCAGGTATAAAATCTCTCCTTTAATGCTAGTTATATCTCTCCTCTGCCATTGTGCCACATTTTTTCTGTTCTTCTATATAGGAATTTCAAACATTTCGTATTTTTTTCATGTAATTTTTCCTAGGAAAATATGTATGTACTGGGTTCTCCAAACCACATCCAGAAAGTTTACAGGTCCAATAAAAAAATTACATCAAAGAAAGTTTTGGATTTTTTTTTGTTCAGAACTGGGAATCAAACTCAGGAACCTGCACTTGTCAGGCAGGAACTTATGCCCCTAAGCTATCTCCCCAGTTCCTACTTTTAGATTTTTTTTAATACTTGTATTCATACTGCATGCTAAGTGGTTCAGGCCCTTTCTTTCAGATATAGTACTATGAAAAAATTCTGAACCATGCTAAGCTTTCAGCTGTACCTTCTGTAGCCATTTTGAACTACATAGCCAAATCTATTATAGGACATTGCTCTGTAAAAGTGACGTTCTCAAAATTTGTCAAGAAGATATATATTGAAAGACCATGTACTTGTCAAAAAAAACTTGCAAAGTGAAAGATAGGCCACACAACAAACTTGAAGAGAAATATAAGTGAAGTAAAAGTCTAATATACGATTTTAAAAAAGACAATCATATGCGCTCATGGTGTATTCCAATGCAAATTTTGATTGTAGTAATATAAAAGTTTGACTCTCACATTGTAAGAATTAAATACCTTTTTACTATATGCCACTTGACTGATCTAGGCTAGGTCATATAAGGAGACATTTGGAAGTAATCTAAATTATTTGCTAGTGAGAGAACCCAGGAAATGGTACTCTTAATTCAATTTGGTAAGTATATTATAAGAAAAGAGTCAATGCTATGAAGAGAAAATTACATTATGTACGAAGACACTGGAGCAGTGAAGTTATGAACCACGGAAAGTTAAGGAATATTGGTGACACTAGAAGCTAAGGAAAACTCATAGAACATATTTTTTTTCAAGAACCATACTAAAGCGTAATACTGCCAGCCCCTTGATTTCATACTGCAACCTCCAACTGTATGAAAAGGCTGTTTATTTTAAACATTCCAATTTTTTACAGAAAAATATCTATAAAATTGGCATATTAAATATATTTACAGGTTTTTTTTTCAAGTTTCTTTGAGCTAAAGTGTACATTTAAAATGTTTGTTAGTCCACAATTAGCCATCGTTTAGGGAATCTTAATGTATACTTGCTCCAAATAATTTTGTACATTCAACGTTCTCAAGACCTGATTTTATTGTATTTAAAAGATCCAGCAAGACCATTGCTGCTAAAACATTTGCTTAAGAAGCTTCATGTTTAATCTTCTTTAAAATGTTGATCTTAGTCTACTAAATGCGATTAAGGCATCTAATCTCTATGCAGCCAAATTTAACCACCTTGCAGTGGAAAGAGTTGGCAATGTATGCTTTGCTACAGGTTAGTGGGAGAATACTAAAAATTACACAGATAATTTATAATAGTTTCAATAGTTTGAAATTTTTAAGAATTAAAATGCATTCAGCAGCAATACTTGTCCTCTTGAAGTATTCTCATATACATAAACTATTAGTTATTGTTTTAGCCTGACAGGAATGGGACTATTTGAGGTTTAGTAAAGTGCTAAAACTCAGAATGTTGTTTTTGTGTTTTTCTGGTTGTAATTTTTATTTTTTTTTTGTCTTTTTGATACAAGGCCTCCCTATGCAGTTCAGGCTGGTCTTGAGTTCACTTTTGTAGCCCAAGCTGGTCTCGAACTCACATCAATCCTCCTGCCCCAGCCTCCTAAGAGCTGGGATTATAGGCGTGTACCGCCATGCCCGACTAGTTGTAAATCTTTAGCCCAAATAGATTTCCAAATTCTGGAGAAGTTCGATCATAAAGCATTATTGTGATCCTCTTATGTACATGAATTTCTTTTCAAGAAAATTAACACAATATAAAATTAAAATGTAATGACTTCAATCCCTGGTACTGTGAATAAATAAGTAAATAAAAATAAAATCAAAATGAAATCCATAACCATAAGAAATGAATGAAAATAAAAGTTTAAAAGTCAAGCATATTATGTTTTGAACAAGCATATTATGTTTCCAAAGTCATTTAGCTTATCCAAGAGGCAAATCAGAGGAAGTGGAGAGAAGCCTTGGAAAAGAAACTGCATGACAAGATGACCTAGAATTGGAAAAGTCTCAGAAAATGAAAGCCGATGAAGAATATACCCAAAGGTGCAAAATCCATTCTCCTTGATCGCAATAACTTTATTTAAAGTAATCTCTCAGGCACCACAAGCCTCTTCTTCCTGTCCAGTTGGATTTACTCAAAAAAGAAAATTAGGGGAGAATAAATTAAAAAGGCTAGACACAGCGTATAAGCAAAACAATCTGTTTCTGTGACAGCTACAGAGAAAAGCCTGGGAATTTTAATCTATTTCACTCTCACTTGAACCAGAGAAACTTCCAGTAGCTTTGGGGAAGGAGATAGATTAGAAAGAAATGTTTCAGTGAGGAATTATAATAAGAAATAAAAGAAGCCATAACAACACACTCACAAAAATAAAAAAGTAATGAAAGAAAGAAATTTAAAAGAACTGCCTGGTAGTGAGGAAAGGAAGAATATGACAAATTATTGCTAAGGGGAAAAATTTGCAAGTTATTTCAGCTGAAATTATAAAGAAAACCTTCAGGCAAAAAAAGTAAGGTACTAAATAAAAAAATAGGAATCCCTAAAAGATAAAAACAATGGGAGAATATGAACATTTTAAGGCAGTAGTACTTATAGACTGAACTTTTACCTCATGGAGGACTGTGAATCAGATTTTCTGTCCTCCCAGATGTTTCAGGATGCTTTCAGATCCTTTCTATCAACTCTGATTCTTTGAAACAGTAATTAACGAATTATCTACATGTCTCTCCTTTAAAATGCAGATGACTAGGAAGCAGGATGGTCTTGCTTTTTCTGCTATTGAGATTTTTCCCTTATTTGCATGCCTAGTACACTTGTACATGTATTGGATTTGGTAAAACTTCTAGTAAGTAAATACATCTGAGCCTATAACTGAATCAGTATATATGCCAGAATGGTCATAAGTTCCTTACATTTTCTACAGTAATTCTGAAGCCATGAAATGTATACAGAGAAAATAACAAAATGTGAATGTCAGAGAGATTATGTTTTCCTTCTTCACTTTTGAAGCTTATCTACTAAATCTAAATCTTAATGCAGAAGTTTTAGATAAACAATTATGCAGCACATAGATAATAATCTTAAAAAATTATAATAACCGTCATACTCTAGTAACGGTGTTTACTAAAATTGTTGAGATTTTTTTTAACCCTTAGGTCAGAACAGGAGGTTAACAAACTTTTCTCTCAGTCACTTCCAAGGGCCAACTTGTAAATCTTTAAAAAAGTAGATCACCCACTCACTGTTGTTTGTATAAAATAATGCTTTAAATTTATAGGTCAGTAATTTTTGTAATCTTAAAAAAAAATCGCTTTAGACTTCATCAAAACGTAGTTTTACGCTGCTTACCGAATTTCCACAACTAAAAAAAAATTGTAGAAAAATGAAATAGTTAAACCCAAGAAAACCATGTGATCATGAATATTTGCCATGAACTGGCAGAAATTTTAGGGATGATTTTCAAGTGAAAATCAAAATCAATTTCGACCTGTTAATAATGTTCAGAATGTATGATGAGAGGTCATTTTTGGGGCTGGAGAGATATATCAGAGGCATAAATACGAGCCTGGCAAGTGCAAGGTCCTGAGTTCGATCTCTGGTTCCAACAACAACAACAAAAAAAAAAAAAAAAAAAAGGGGGGAGGTCACTTTTAACACTTTCAAATGCCCACTCAAATCCATAGCAGAATTGCGCTGCCATTTATTAAAATATGTCTGTATCAGTGATGTTTTGAACTACCAAGCTGGTATCATTTTGTTATGCCTACCCACTGGTTTTCTTCCAGTAACCATCTGTATATAACGAAATAGAAGCCCTGTAGGGGGCTGTCTCATGCTTTCCCCATTCTTTTTGCCACAGCATACAGCGGAGGATTTTTCTAAGGTCGTGAATAGAAAGACTGTTGACCTACTGTCCCTTGGTAATTAAACACTAATAACAACAATGATAGAAACGATGGAGCTACCACAAAACTTTACACAAGTTAAAGGAGAAAAGATTTATTTATTTGTCACAGTTTCTCAATTTTAATCCATTGCTTTAGTCTGGGTTGAATTAGAAAGTTCATTCCAGAAGAGAATTATAAAGGAATTCTGCACATGTCATAAGTGTCAGGAAGCACGATGGTTAGCAAATGAAGTGCAAGAAAAAAAAAAAAAAAGCCAGGAGCCAGACTAGAGTCTCCAGTGTCAAGAGTCCATGACATAGGCGTGTGGCTTCCTAATCTCCTAGGGCTCTCTGAAGCCAACCAAGAATAATCATTATGGTTCCCTATCAGCACACAAATACGTACAGCAAGGGGCAACATGTATCTCATCTTACCATGAGACACAGTGAACCAGTTTATCAGGGTAAGTGTCACTTATTTAAAGTTATCAAGATACACAAAAACAAGTTCACGTGGTATCCTTATCAGATGTTCGTCAGATGTTCAGAAGCCTGAAAATCAATGGACTTCTTTTGAGAGAATTACCTAGTTCTTAAAAAGCCAGTATTCAATTGCATCTTATCTAAAAACCTATTATTAATTTGACTCATAAGATTATTTTCAGTGGACATTGTAAACAAATTATTCTCTCTCTCTCTCTTTTAAATGTATTCAGTAGAGAGTCTCAATATGCAGCTCGGACTTGTAGTGCTTTGTCCCTGTTTTCAGCCTACTTAGCACTAGGGGTACGGCATGCACACCACATGCAATGCCCACAGCCTGCTCAGAGTGTCCAGTGGAGAAGCGCCCATGGCACGTGGTGCCAGGGATAGAGCCCAGCCCTTACCCTTGCATAAGCAGGAGCTCAGTCTGATGAGCTTTTTTGCTGTCCCTATAAGCAAATTATGCTAAAATTAAACTCTGTGTGTGGGGATATTTGCTAAGACTGATAAAGTGTTCTCGAGGGCCCATCCATAGCAAAAGTACAGGCCAGCATCAGCATCTTTATTTGTAATGAAAATTACTTCACTTAAATTTTGTTCTAAATGAACTTTTTATTTTAACAAAATGAGCTCATAGGGGACACCATTCAGTGTGAAAAACTTAATGTACACAATGTTAGCTTATATAATCACAATATATTTTAAATATATTTTCCTTAAGTAGATTAGATGTCCCCAAAGTTAATTCTATTTCAGGCTTTTAATTTGAAAGTGCTTAGGTCTTAAACAAGACAAGGAAAAATGCCATAGTTTTGACCTGCTATAATTTTGTATATGCTTAGATATCAAAATTTCTCTGCTAAAAAAAGTATAACAGGTTTTTAAAATCACTTTCTACAGAGATTTATTAGAATATCAATGATTGATGGAAAATATTGGTTCCATGTTGTCTAAGGCATTTAATATTTAGAAAGACAGTGATAATAAGTTCAAGCACTTATGTTATATTGTAATAGTATCACTAAGCTTCACTTCTGGAGGGTTAAGAAACTAAGTTTGCAGACCAAAAATTAGAGAAAAAGAAGGTTACAAGGTTAGCCAATATTTTGGCTCTAGCCCTTCAAGGTCACTGAGGACTCAGGACATGAGAGACCCTGTACTATAATATCCTGTAACTCAGCGGTATCCCAAATTTTCTGTTCAAGGACATTATGGGTCCACAAAGGAAAGGGATTGATGATGTATAGTGTGCCTAAGGAGAGTCACCTAGAGAGAAAACATTCTCTAGGACTTTCACAGAAAGCAAATTGGCCAAGCAATAGCCGTGACTCATCCTACACGGCTGACACTGATGAAAGTTCTACAAAACACTATACATGTTTTTAAGGTAAATCCTAAGGGGATTTGACTGACCTAGTCAGATATAAAAATTACATGTTTTTTTATATAGGTCTTGCTTCAACTTGGCCATAACCACCCAGCAGAAAAATATAGCTCAAAGGCATAAAAAGTAAAACCAGATTCATGTGCTGGGCTATAAAAGGCTTAAATCAACAGCTTTCAACATTACCAGTTCTGCCAGTAACCCACTACTATTATAGAATATTGCTCTATGCGTACGACTACTTTCTCTTAGTTCAATGAGAGGAAATATTTGTAACAATAGTGTTTAGAAGGATTATCACGTCTGCATCTTGTACTCTGAACAACTACTATGCAGACAACAAGATGCACTGTTATCAGTTATTGTGGCTGTCCTACTAACGTGCTTTGAAACTGTCTCAATATTATTTATTAAAAGTAATAAAAATAATAATCAACAATATAAAAGGAATGCTTAGCTCTTACTAAATATTCTAGATGTCCACTTTTATATCTTTTCTTTCAAACAATACATAAGATAAATGAATATTTGAAGAGAGAACAATGTGATAGATTCATCTCATTACATATTCAATTCTTTCATGATGGTTCCCAATAATTCTGGACATTCACCTACCTAAAACTTTCAGCTGTGGTATCTCTTCTCAGTTCACTCAGTGCACTAACCAATAGATGTTCCTTCATCCTATCTGTATAAACATGGCTCAGCCTGTACATTGAGGAACACTGGCATTTTCTGGGGTGTCATGACATCTTTAGTGAACTGGGAAGACGACTTTAAATCTAGGCATGATGCCTCACATTATTCCTAGTTCAAGATGCTATTGCTATTTCCTTAATCATAAGTCCCTCTCATGCCTCCTTCATGGCCAGATTGTGAGCCCAGTGACTTTTCCCTTCCTAGAACTGACATCAGTATGCTTCTGCCTGTTAATTGTTTTTCACTGGCATAATTAATCTGCTTAACATTCTTATTTTCATAACCCTACTATGTCAGGTGGAAAAAAGTTAATATTGAGAGTTATTTTCTTCCAACTAGATCATTGTTTTGCTCTTATGAGGCATTACCTATACATATAATATGTAATATATATATATATATATATATATATATATATATATAATACATATGACATCCATAGATAGATAGATAGATAGGATAGATAGATAGATAGATAGATAGATAGATTTCTAGTAGATAACAAAGCAACAGTTTTTCAGAAACCCCTGCTGAAGAATGCAAAGATTTTAACTTCAAGTAGGAGAGAACCAGACTTTAAGTTTATATGTCTGACATTTATGACTAAAAATCTAGTCCATGGGTAGCATAGGTATCATGAAGAAACTTATTAGATAAAGGAAAAATTAGTTCTGCAGAACTAGTTACGCCTTAGTTTCATTTTGGAAAAAGGTGTAGTTCCTTTTTTATATCTCACAGTTGACAAGTATGAAGTATGCTTGGAAAATATGGTGAATGTTCAAATGTTCATATTATTACAGCAAAAAGTGTGATGTCATTAATCAACCACAACACATACTGCATCATTTTGCACACAATGAACCATTGTTTTGTCAGGTTCTGAAACAGTTCTGGAAACCTTCTTTTGTTTATGTCCTTCTTTTCATAAGCTGATGTGGCTGAGTTTGTACCCTGCATTGACTGAAATCATTTGCCTTTCATGATCATTTAAAGTTTAGGGAAGGGCCAGGTGTCACATGTGACAGGGCTGGTGAATAAGGTGGATGAGGATAAAGCCTAACTCTTCACCCTCTTGGCATTCGCTCTTATGCTGAATGTCCCTTGGCAGCAGCATCCCATGCATCTGAAGATGTTTCGTAGAGGACTTGGAGACCCACTTCAGAAAGTGACAGGCAGGAAGGGATTGGCATTTGAAATGAGAGAATGCATATGGGGGAACATTGAAAGGGTTAGAGTCAGTGCCTCCCTTACTGTGTACACGCTGATACTTTCTTAAAATTTAAACTGCTTTAAGGGCTTATTTTTTAAATTTAAACATTCAACAAATGTTTGGATCACACCAATGACTTAATAAGATGCTGTCATCAGAGGAGGTATGTAAGCTACGAATAACAGCTGTGAAGGAATATGAGTTAAGGCGTGGTTATTTTAAGGTGAAACATGATTAGTAAAAGAGATGCATGAAAAAAAAAAAGAGTCCAGCGTCCCTAAAGTTCTGCTGTTGGCCCAGTGAGTGACATAAGAAGGCTCCAAACAGGAAGCTTCTTAGTATAATTAATGTAATCTTAGGATGATATATGATTATTCCTCACAATTCAGAGATAGTTTCTAATACAAAACATGGGGAATAAGCATGGACCCTTAATTGGCTCAATAAAGATAATTTGCGTGGGGTGTGTGTGTGTGTGTGTGTGTGTGTGTGTGTGCATTTAGGATTGAATCCACAGTCTCTGCACTGAGCTACACAGACAATTATTTTCAATTTTTTTTTTTGACAAAGTGTTTGACTAAGTCACTAAATTGCTGCGGCTGAGCTGAAACTTTCCATTTTTTTCTTCTCAGCCTCTCCAGTGTGGGAGTTACTGATTTACAATGCAATGTCAAGTAAAGTTTATCAAATTTAAGCAAGGAATGCATGTTATAGCTTCTCATTGAGCTTCTAAAAAGTTCTCATTTTGGGGCCGATTATAGGTATTTTAAATTCAAGATCTCAAAGAGAAAAAAGAGTTGTATAATTTTTAACAATATGGAGAAGTGACTGGAGAACCACTTGTCATTTGAATCAATTGTACTAGCTATATTCACTGATATTGGGGCATTGTTTCCAAACAAGTGATAAAT
The DNA here is from genome assembly GCA_004027025.1 of Myocastor coypus. Taxonomy (NCBI): domain Eukaryota; kingdom Metazoa; phylum Chordata; class Mammalia; order Rodentia; family Myocastoridae; genus Myocastor; species Myocastor coypus. The sequence continues at coordinate 14,807 of PVJA010012030.1, forward strand.
CAATTTCTGTTTAATGTCCTCGACCTCCTACTTCGTCTCACTGTGAATGTTTTTCTCGCAATACAACTAAATTAAAATGAGTGCTATGCTAGGAAATAAATATCCCTTCCCATATTTTCATGTGTTGTCCATAAATTTTTCTAACACAAAATTTTAGTGGAGATAATTTCAATGATACAAAGCAGTTCAAAATCAGAAAGAAAGGAAGGAAGACAGGGAGGTATAGAGAGATAGAATAGGGTCAGAGTTAATAAAAAGAAACAAAACAGATAAAGAAAAAATAAAAGGAAAAACTAGATGCATAAAATGTTGAAGTAAGCATAAAATGAGCAAGCAAAAAATAAAATAGAAGAAAAAGCTAAAAACAGAAGAATGATGGAGAATAGAGAAACACCTTTTCATTCCCTGATGTCCTGATTCTCCCCTCCTAGGCTATCATCCTCCTCCCCTCCTAGTTTATCATCCAAACCCAAAATTCTATGCGCACCTTGTGAGCTTCTACATCTTTCATCTTGCCAAACAGACATGACAAATGTTGCTGTTTCATTATTATTTATTACTTTTTTCAGAGAGCTTAATGAAGTTGGAAAGATGACCTTTGTGCAATAAAAGTTCAAACTGTGACGTAGTAACTTATCTGTGTAGTCTCATGTGTCCCACGTGGAAAATTCTGTAGAAGAGAGTTTCACAAAGATGAAGATTATAATGATAAGCTGTCCAAGTGAATACCGGAGGCTTTCCTGATTGTTTTGATTCCTCTGGGTCCTTTTTTATTCTAACACTCAGTTTCATAGGATTTTGAAATTTTAATTCCACTTCTTTTTGATTAGTGAGGGGTTGGCGGTGATCAGCAACATAGTGAGTGTCGAACGGGGACTGAGTTCAACACGGAAATTGTTAGGAATATTAGTCTTATATTTAAATCTGATAGGCTCCACAAATATTCATGCAATAGGCCCCCACATCACAAACACACAAACTCACAATCACGTGTTTCTTAGTGCATGTCGAGTGGCTCATCTTAGCCTAACTCTCAGTCGTGGAAAGTGACAGCAAAAATTCACACACCACTCTAGAGCCATGATGTGACGTCAGCCAGGAAAGATGAGCGGCATGTCTGTTAATTTCTACTTGCTCACAATTGTTTGCAGCCTTTAGAATTGATTTTATTCTTTATCTTTTGAAATAATAGCAAGATTCGGGTTTTGAAAAATCAATCTTATGATTCATCTAAATAGATGGCGCATGTCTGGATATAATTGATGATAAACTGAAGCCTTATTTGTTCTTATCAGAATGATACCAGTATTATCAACAACAAAATAACAGCCACTAGTCTGGCAAATTTCAAATCACATAATTTCTTAAGTGTAACCTCCACATGCTGTCCTTTTTTATCCTTTTTACATAACTTTGATAAATTACTTGAGAAAATTTTTGTGGTTAAATTATGAAATAGAAATGATAAATGTTCTCCAAAAGAGTGATAGCCATTGCTGCCCACTTTCCAAAGAAATATGTATTTAATATATAATGATATAATAGAGAATATCTATTATTAAGTATTTTTGTAGCTTTCTGAAGTTACATGCATGAACTGAATAGCATTCACATTAATAGATATGAGTCATAAAATTATATTTTATTAGTATGTAATAACCATACCTTCTATGTGTTAGGTAGTATACTAAACTCCAGGGACCAATAAATAAACAATAAACCTTATACTTTTAATTTACATAGTTGGGAATTGAGAATATTGATGAAGAGGAAATTTCTAAAATATATTATAAAACAAGGACTGTGGAAGCACAACGTCCTATAAAGTCAGCAGATCAGCCATTCAGCTCACCTGAAAAGCTAAACGGAAAGCTTTCTTGAGTGAATCTAGATAGTATGGACTTATGCTAGAAGAAAATTCAGACACCTGTATACGAAGAAAGAGCATGAGAAGAACCTGGGCCCCAAAGGCTCTAAACTAAAAACACATTCAAATCCTTCATTCTGAAGTTTCAAGCTGTCAAAGTAGATACTTCCGGGAGGGTCTGCTTCTTGATGCATACTGTCGAAGAAACACTTCAGACTGTTACTCATTTGCAAAGAATGTACTAAAGAAGATCTCATATCCAGGACCCAAGAAAAGGAAGACAACTATGCTAAGGGACATTTATAAAGAAGTTCAGCAGCAGCATTCAGCTTAGAGTTCACAGCTTGTCAGAGATTGCTTTGATGCTTCACAAGGGACGATAGGATTTTTCTTTGTTTGTTTTTAGACTTACTTTGGTCCATTCTTCTCTATCACCCTTTTTGTATCACTTGGAATGGTAATGTTATCTGTGGCATTGCGTGCTGGAAGTATTCAGTTTTCTTTGTATTTATACAGGGGTTTATAACTAGGAATTACTGTAAATCTCATTGGGGAGACTTTGGACTTAGACTGTTCAGCAATAATGACACTGTTAGGACTTTGGGCACTCAAAGAGATGGACTTAATATCTTTTGTCTAAAGGAATAAATGTGAATCTTTGGGGCCAAGGGAAGAGGAGTATGGTTTGTGTCTAAATGTCTTCCTAAACCTTCGTGTAGTTCTAGATGGGGCATTTTTGGAGGTGGCTGAATTGAATATATGAATGATTCATGGTGCAGGGCTAGGATTATGGATGCTGAGATGAAGGGTGGGTGATTGCTGGGTTAGTCCATTGATGGGCTTGTCATTGCCTTACTTCCCCTAGACTGGATAAAATGTAAAGCACGGAAAGAAGGTTGTCCTCCCCTTTGCCTGTTGTCTTACTACTTTCTCCCCAACATAAATGTTTCACACTACGCTGTCTGCCACACCACACTCCCTTAGAACTAGTCAGTTAATGAAACCCCTATAAACAGTGGGGTAAATAAACCTTTCCCCCTTTGATTATTTTGTTTCAGCAATGAGAAAGGTAACCACAGCCTAATGCATACAAAACGCTAGGCCATGGTTCTGATGTGGGGTGATAGACTAAAAATTAAAAGTTGGGAAAAAAGTAAGTCTTCCTATCAGTTAGCTAGTCAGGCATTTTGAATCAGCAGCAGAAGGCTCACATATAGTGCCCTTATTTTCTTTGCCTGGTGAAATTAGATGTTAGTGAACTGAAATTGCCGTTTTCTGTCCACTACCATCTTTATTATCGATTGATCACTGCCACTTTTGCACTATACAGTGTTTGTATTCATCATGCGAAGATATTACATTGGCATGATACGAATTAATTTTCCCCCTTTTCCCTCTGCTGAACCCCAAATCTATCCTACTATTTCCTATTTTTCTGTGTGATTTGTTTATATTTTGGGTTTTCAGAAAAGAGTAATGAACAGATATATCAGCTTATCTACCCAATTTGTTTCACTTAATATTATGGCCTAGCCGGGCGTGGTGGCGCACGCCTGTCATCCCAGCACTCGGGAGGCTGAGGCAGGAGGATCAGTGTGAGTTCGAGACCAGCCTGAGCTACAAAAGTGAGCTCAAGGCCAGCCTGAACTGCATACTGAGACCTTGTCTCAAAAAGAGAAAAAAAAAAAAAAATTATGGCCTAAACAGGCATCCATTTTCCTACAAGTGATCCAAGTTCAGGAAGAGCCTTTAAAAAATTAAATAAAAATTCCTTTCGAACCAGGTAATCGCATTCTAGGCATCTTGTCTAAGGAGAAAAAGATGCCATATTATAGAACCACATGCATAGCCGTATACATAGCAGCACAATTCGCAGTAGTAGAATCTTTGAAGCTACCTATTTGTTCATCAATAGAAGAATTGATTAAGAAAATGTAGATTTTATGCACAATGATGTATGACTTTCAGTGTTCACTGTCTTCTAATATGTCCTTTAACTTGATTTGAGACTTAGACATCTACAATTTTAATACAACTAAATAAGTTTATAAATTGATATCTGTATTGATGCTAGGTTTCTGTTTAATGTTTGGAAGAGATTTCATTTGTTTGGCATGTAATTTAATTCTACTTTATCCTGTTTTCTTATGTAAATCCTACAATTAGGAAATATTTTACCTTATATAGCATAGTTATATATTATGTCATTTATATTTCAGTTATTAGTCCCAGATTTTCCTTATTTTCTTACATTTGATGCTATCATTGGCTTTAGTCCATTTATTTTGCTGTCATACACTATTCTTTATTCTTTTTCTCCAAAATTAGTTGATTTTGGGGTCAGGGCGATAGCACAGGGGCACAAGTGCCTGTCTGGCAATTACAAGGTCCTGAGTTCAATCCCTGGTCCTGCAAACAACGACAACAACAACAAAAATTAGTTGATTTTATTTGTTAGATTTTTGGTGATCACCTATTCCCCCCTGAATCACATTCATTTTAATGCCAGAGTTATTTAATACATATTCTGGCAAAATTCCAGTTTTAATGAAAAAGGTAGAATAATCATAAGTAGTTCAACATGTGTTAAGAAGAATGTTGTTGTGGAATAAACAGAGGTTTTCAGTTAAAGAGGAACACTGTCTTTTGTTGTTTTTTTTTTTTTGTTTGTTTGTTTTTTGTTTTTTTTTTCCTTTGCCACAAGTGGAACTTTCATAACTTTGGAAAAAAGTTTTTGTCATTCTGCTTAAATGAATGTTTTTTCATTTGCTTTCCAAAGAATGTGATAAATTTATATTCATGATCAAATAAAAAGTCTTCCTTCAGACTCTGCCATAATGTAGAAATATAGTGGAATCCCTGGATTAAGTGTTCAGATAGTTGTGTCAGCAAAGTTTATTTTCCAATAAACTATGATGTGCAATTACTGCTCCACGCAGAGGCGCTTCAGTGTTGGCAGGGGCCGCGGCAGCACTCAGAGGAAGGTGCAGTCTGCAGGGCAACAATCTCATGGTGTACAAACGAGGCTGCCTACATATACCACACCAGGTTCAAGGCAATCACTGTGAACTAAGTCTAGAGAAAGGGCTGACACTGATTATGTTCATTTCATATTCAGTGCACATCTGCCTTTAGGCTGTCTCTGTTATAGACTCCACGGACTCGAACCGCATGCCCTTCCAGTCTTCGTCAGTACACATGGCAGCTACAGGAATGAAAGTTCTGGCCTCAATGGAAACTTCCACTTGGAGCTCTGTGGAGGTCAAAAGATAATAAAATCACAGAGTCTTGATATTTGTGCCAGCTTCTGGCAGTTTCCATTCTACCGTTCTATGGACATTCTCCTATATGTAGCACTGGCCCCAAAATGTGTTTGAAAGCTCTCTATTTCAGGGATTTGGAATATTTTATTGCTAACTCTTCCAATTTTACTGCCGTAACACCTGCTCTATTTTCTTGCAAACTCTGTAATGCAAGTTGAGTATCTCATGATTACACTTAAATATCTTAAATACTTGAGGAATGTTCATGTGCCCTTACTTGGTCGCTTCAGCTCTACATTAGAAAGTGCATTTTTCTAATGTTTCTACTCATAACAAGCTCATGTTCAAATTATTTAACTTTATATGGATGATGTTATGAGAAGCCAGCTCCCAGATGCATATTAAGGCTATAGTAAACAAGACAGAAATTAGAAAAGCCTCATCCATAGCTCTAGATTTCAATTATAGGCAGGCGGTTAGAAGGTTATTAACATTATTCTACCCCCTCAGATGTTTACCCTATCTTTAATCAAGCAAGAACAGATGACTGGTTAGTCTTCTTTCAGTAATATTAAAATATAATTTAGTGTTTTTCCATGTTTATTTTGAGAACTAAGAATTTTGAGCTTAGTCAAATTTAAAATATCCTTTCTGTGTTGCTTATATAGAATTAATGGATTTATATAGGAACATGGTCCATTTTTTTACGAAAGAAATACTGACATAAATAGATACAGACTCTTTTAAAGGTGCAAATAGTTGTATTTTCTTATTAAAAGAAGGAAGAAATGTTAGTGTAACAACAAGACGGAATGTAAAAGTAGACTAGGTCCATACACGATTTCTGCCACTTCCAAAGTAGCTAAACTTAGACATTTTGTTTCAGTTTTTGCCTGTTTTCTCCTGTGTAAAATGATATAGTAGCTGTATGGATATCACTGTAAAATGATATAGTAGCTGTATGGATATCACTGCATTTTCGTGGAATCCTAATTTAAATCTTTTAGAACAATAAATATGTTATCTTACAAAGTTTAGCTTGAAAAATGGTCTAAATTGAAGAGTTGATGTGGATTATGAAGATGATGATGGTGATGATGAATTTGAAGTGGATGGTTATGATCATAATTGTGTTGGCGTTGGTGACACAATATTAAGAGCAGCAAGATTAAACAAAGATGCAACCTGGAATAGAGTAAAATAATCCTTGCATCTGGGGTACAACAAAGAGAGAGGCAAAAAGTGGACAGGAGAGAGAAAAAGTCCCACTTGATCATTGCATTAGTTGTCTTCCCATCGTTGCAACATACCAGAAATAATTAATAAATAGAAAAGGCTTATTCATGCTCACACTTTGACATGTTCTGCTTCATAATCAGTCACCGTATTGTTTTGGGCCAGTAGAGCATACTGGGGGCACAGTGGAGAAAAGCTGTTCACAGAGTGAATAAGCCTGCAAAAGGCAGATGAAAGGACCATAGTCGCATTGTCTCCTTCCCAGGAATCCTACTAGTGGCCTTCTTTTGGGTCCCTACATTCCAAAAAGCCCAAGTCCCAGCTGCAGGACCCACCACATCACACATTCAACATGCAGACCTATGCAGGACACTCAAAGTAGAAAAACAAAGCTGTTGGAACAAACTGTTGCAAGCATTGTACTTTATTCCAAACCAGAAAAGATGAGCGAACATTGACTCATGTTGAAAAATGTGTGTTATCCAAGTGGAAGCTCAACAACGGCCTGTTAAGTGAGTGAAATAATTACAGGCACAAATACTACTGTGACATCAGAGGAAATAAATACAACAAAATGAAATGGATGTGATAACCTTTTCATCCAAAACAAACAAAAAGCCAAAACAAATTAGGATTAGCAATAGAACGACATCAAATACATCTTTATAAAGTAAATGGAGGAACAACAACAGAATTTCCAAATGAGAAAGTCATTCACATTGCCGAATGGATAATTTTCCCTATAGAGCCCAAGAAAAATACCACAGAAGACCACGACTGGCTCAAAAGAGAGTAATTTCAAAGATGATACAGTCCATGAGCACACTAAAGCCTTTGCCATTATCAAAATCATGGTCACAAGTCACTACAGAGAAGGAAGATTTAATTGCTTATGAAATTAGAGCTCACAACTTCAATTGTTGAGTCCAGAAGTGGGGTGTGTAGGAAATAGAAAAAGAAGATGAAATTAACAATAAGGAATCTTTGTGCAACAAACAAGACTTTAAAGCAATCTAATAAGAGACAAACAGAAATTAGGCAAATGAAAACTGAAACAGCTAGAAACATAAGTGTTCATAACTAGAAAGCGCATACTTCGTCACCTAATAATCTTATGTATTCTTTACTGCCTTATATAATAATGACATCTTTTAATTTAAAGGGAATAGAAAAATGATAGATAAAACATTTTAAAATGATGCACATTTTTTTTAAAGTATGGTAACTATTTAGCAATGTTTGTTATATTTTCCAAGTTATATTTCTCTGCCTTTCTTCTGGGTTGACATAATCTGAAAAACCAGTGCTCCTGTATTACAAACATATAATATGTTCAGATAATTTACTGATTTTACATTATTTAAATTTGTATTTTTATTTGGAGTGTAATTTTAAAATTACTATTTATATATCTTATTCTATCTCAATAAAATAATCTCTTAAAAATTTTCTTTATGCGTAAAATGTGAACAACTTCCAAGTAATGGGTGATATTTGTAAGAATCACATTAACAATATTTGCCTCTTGGGACACCATTTGTTTTCCATATCATAGAATATATGTAGACCATAATTTAGCTTCTCCCTGTGACTTCTTCTCTATAAATCACTTCTCAGTTCCTTTAAGTTTCTAGTTATTTCAAAGATTTCAATTTCATGGAACTAAGATATTTATTAAATTGTCTCATATAAAATGTCATCTTCACTGGTGCCTCTATACTGCGGAGAATTATAGCAGCTACATCATTTGCGTTGTTAGATAGGTGCTACTAAATTCCATGATGTACATATGCCTCACCCACTGCCGCCTTTGTACACATGCCTAGAGCTAGAATGTAGTCTATGAAGCACAGATAAGAAGTAAAGTCAGAGCCAGAGAGATAGCTCAGCAGACTAAGCACCTGCTTAAACAAGTGCAGGGACCAGCTTTCCGTCCGTAGCACCACATGTTGTTCTGGCCTGCCCCATGAATATACTTAGAGACCCATAAAGACCGGGCATGGTGGCACACACTTGTAATCCCAGTGCTAGGAAGGCTGAAAGCAGGAAGATCACTAGAAGTTCTAGCTGCATAGAGGGACCCTGCACCAAGTACATCTAAAAAATAAAAATAAAATAAAGACATTGGTTTTCTTTTTCATAAAAGCACTACCAAGATTTTGCATGAAGTTCAGGAAATCTCCAGGAGTAGAGCGCTGTTCAGCTCCTCTGTGTTGGCGCCCATGAGGTCAGCCATGGTGCATGCAGGTTGGGCTCTGAGTCCACAGACTTTTCTCTTCCTTCAACTTTCACAATTTTTCTACTGCACACGGATTATTTCTTTTCCTCTTAGTGGCAGATTCCTCCTGGTTGTCAAAGCAAGTAATAAGAAATACACAGGATGGTGCAATTTCATTTCCTACGGACGTTGTAAAGTTCTGAAATTCCTAAACTCTCTACCCTAGGACAATACTTCATGTCCTAAGTTGTTTATGGGCCCAGCACTTTAAGAAAGTAGAAATAGATTTTATCATTCACTAAGTTAGAAATAAACTCGTTTTCTAAAACTGTGAATGTAAATCAAATACATAGCTTTATGACAATTAAAAACAACAGGTGTGTTACTCTTTCCAGCATGGATTAGTTTGTTTTCTCATGGTACCTCTTAATATGTTAGAGATTCTATGATCACTTTTGCTTCAATGTATTCATTGTTCGAAGCAATTCTGAATGAATTTGGAAAGCATCTATTAAAGTACATTTTAGATAGGGAGAATGTGTTATATTAGAAACATGTTGAATGCTAGATTAAAATGTTATTATAAGTATATTTTACTAAGTATATTAAAAGTTTTAGTAATGTCTCAAGTCATTTAATGAAACAAGTTTATTTATCATTATCATGTATCCAGTTATGCAATCTGTGCTATTTTCTTCAATGTAAATTTCTTAAATATTTTATTACACACACACACACACACACACACACACACACACACACACACACGCACACTACCATTTGTAGTTTCAAGATGAGGTTGATCTATATTTTAGCCAACAGAAGTGTAAAGGACATTAATCCAAAGGCTATTTTAAAATAAGCTATAATAAAACGCCTAGTAAATACGATTATTACATGTCACAGGTTGACTGACTGATTGATTGATTGATTGATTTACTATATCTAGGTTAAGTAGCAAAGCACTGACTTTTCGAGCTGTGGTTCCCTTCCACAAATTTGTTAAGAAAAAGGTTTATTTCAAGGAACTGCTCTATAAACTCCAGCACGCAGGCCTTCACCTTAATGCCTGTGATGCTAAAGTTCAAGTAGAAGAATCAGTGCAGCAACGAAGAAAGTAAATCTAGAGGCTCTGTCTCTTTTCAAATACACAAATTTCCACCCTTATTAACAAATAATGACAAACTTTTATGGTGTACGTTTGTTACAATTACAATTATACCTTGTTCTTTGATGAGAACCTATTCTTCCATATCAGGCTGTGACACTGTACCCAGTACTGCCAATATCTTCTTCTTATGTCCAGTCTCTCCTTGCCACCATCCTACTCTCCGTTTCCACAGCAGATTCCACAAATATGTGAAGTTGTATGTTTGCTCTCTTTTTGTGGTTGGCTTATTTCTCATTACATTATAATCCCTTATAACCTCTATGTTGACATTTCAAAGGAAGTTTCTGAGAGCTAACATGAGATCATCCTCCCATCCACAGTTAATGGAGAAGAAATGAATCGTAAGACTATGTCAGTCTCAAAGGATATTTGAAAATTATGTATCTCATCTGCACAGCTGAAAGTATTCTATTATTTCAAGAGGAAATGAGAAGCAATGCTTAATTCCCTTAACATTTATCTGTATTGCCATGGGTATCATTGATTAAATATTTTTATACCGTGAGCCTCGTTCTTACCATTTATCACCATCTGACTAGATCTCATCATATGAAGCCTGAGAAGTTAATATTAAAGAAATGAAGTAAGAGCCATAAAAGGGTAGGTATATGAAAAGCTATATGCTTTTACATCTCCTCAAAAGGGGGAGTTCTACTTCAGCCTTGTTCATCTGAATTTTCCAATGTAATAGAGAAAACTAAAACTGTCCATCCTGACGGGGGGGGGGGCGTGGAGCGGGGGCGGGTAAGTGAAATAGAAAGCTAAGAAAATTTTGAAATTGCTATTCAAATTTAAGATTCCATTAGGTTAGAAACTATATATTGAATGGTGCAAATACTAAAAGTTATCAAAAGTTACACTTAAAGAATATGGCATTTAAATTAGAACTGAAAACAGTGTAGTAAGTCTAAGCTCTGACTTTTTAACATTAAATATTATCATCCTTGCTAGCAGTTTGGTCAGCTCTTAACAGAATCAATGTTGACACATCTAAATAAATTTCCATGTTTAAGGCTAACATTCATTCAGAATTATAAGCTTCTAACCCATCTCTGGCTTATTAGAATGTAATGTGCTGTTTTTTTTTTTTTCTTTTCCAAATTTCCTTGCTTTCTTTAATAACTTTCAATGTGTCAGAGAATAGAGAATGGCTTTCTCCACTTCTCTTCTGCAATGAACATAAACTATTAAATTTCATTTTCCAGGTGAGATAAATTAGGTATGGTGAGTGTTATACATGTGTCTCAAGCCATAGAGAAATATGTACAACTTACAGAACAACTAGAACTGCAGTAGGGAGGATTTCGTATTTCCTTTCACCTCCTTCCTTTCATCTTCCTTTAATCTCCACTGTTTCTTTACAAAATGCTTCATGACCAAAATAGCTCAAGTAGCTCAAAGAGCAATGCTTCCAACATCCTCTATAATTCTAATTTCTCAGATCACAAGCACTTCAAGTTTCTGCAGAGCTTTCCAGCTTCCTAGATCTGCCATACCACCAGCACCTTTTGTCAAGCTTTGTCTTTTCCCATTACACGAAGTTAGATCCCACCGCCATCATATCGAGGTCACAGCTTCCCTTACCTGAGATCTCAAGTTACATAAGTAATTACATTATTTAGAGAAAAAATTCATTTAAAACAATAACATGTGTTATGTGCTGAAACTACTCCTATGCTTTATGGATAAAGTATTTTCATATCAAAAATGTCCGTTCCAAGGACATAAAGATACAAAAGGGAGAAAGTCATGCAATATGTTTGTTATTCTGTTACATGGGCCAGTAATCTATGACTGTTGTAAAGTACTGCACATAGTCAACTAAAAAGGAAAAAAGGGTTCCTTGGATTCACAGTTTCAGCAGTTTTAGTACGCAGCCATTTGTTTTGCATTGCTTTGTGTTTGTAGCTGTCTCCAGTATGATAGCTGGAGCACAAGTTCCAGCAGGCTCAACAGCCTCATGTTGCTCAGAGATGGAAAGAGAAAGGAAAACCGGCAGGAACTCCACAGCCCTTTTGGATATCCTTCCCAATGATCTAGTGGCCTCGGATTGGGCTCCACCTTCTAATATTCCACCTCTTCATTGATGGGAAGGAAACATGCTACACTGAAGCCCTGGAAAGCATGTTTGGAAAAGAAAGACATTTACTCACTTCAAAACTAAGGGAAAACAATACATTTATGAAAGATTAAAGAAAATTAAAGAGGTCTGGGGAGATAGCTTGGCAGTTTAAGCAGCTGACCGGCAAGCTCACGTTTCTGGATTCCATTCTGAGCATTGTATGCACACCATGCTGGACCCACCCAGGGCACATAGAGCAGGCCAACAAAACCGGATATGGCACGGTGGTGCACGCCTGTAATCCCAGCGCTAGCGAGGCTGACAAAGGAGTATGACTGTGAGTCCAAGCTGAGTAGTGAGACTCTGTACCGAATAAATAAGTAAAAGACAAAATTAAGTCAAGACAAATACAAATAAAACAATAAAAATAGGGCCAGCCTGATAGCTCAGCAGACTAAAGCACCTGTTTAGGCAGTGCACAGTGGCCAAGGGTCGATCTTGGCGTGCTGTGCTCGACCCCAGGGGGAATGAGACAATGATTGAGACTGGGTGTGGTGATGCATGCCTGCAATCCCCGCGCTTGGGTGGCTGAAAATAGTGAGACCGTGTAGACCCTGTCTTAAATCCAGGAAAAATAAAAATATCTGCTTATATACAATGCGGCACAGCCGAAGTTAACTTATTTTGTATCAATTTTCCTGCACCTTAATTCCTTACTTAACCTACGACTCTCTCCACAGCTCTACTATGTCTCCATCATTCCATCATTTTCTCTAACTCTAACTTAATATTTATTCAATTATTTATTCAAGCTTTGACAACTCTGAAAATTTTTCCTTGCAAGGATCTACAAACTGTGCATCAGTATACAATGTCTTCGCCCAGTGCCCTTTCCATTTCCTGAATAATGCAGTTTCTTTCTTGTTCCTGGCTCATCCAGTCAATCTGCTTGCTACAAATCCTTTCTAAACCTATGAGTAAAATTAATCAATCCAAAAATTATGCCATGTTCCTGAATTCTCTTTTAAAAACGTAATTTTATATTTATTTGTTTATTTGTTTGTTTGTTTATTTATTGCGAGACCGGGATTCGAACTCACGACCTTGCACTTGCCAGGAAGGCACTTGTGCCACGGAGCTATCTCCCCAGCCCCTAAAAACGTACATTTGTTAATAGAGAAATCAAAATATGCACCAAGCGAGCATGTAACGAATCAGCAGGTGGAAGTAAGTCATCTTTTATTTTCCTTGGCAAGATGAGGATGACTTTTCAATTTAGATTACTTCTTTTCTTGGAGTGCAGTGGCCAGTAGTTTTTGTCAGTTCCAAGCAGAGCTACTGACAAAACTCTGCTCTCAGGATTTGGACAAGTGGCTGATATCTGGATGAATATGTATTATGCATGCTTATAGATTTTCCTTGGTCTGGACTTTCTTCATTGTTCCGGTGAACCTCTACAATATACAGCAGCATCTTGACAGAGTCCTTTCATGTCTCTTAAACATTAGGAAGTAAAACTTTTCTGTCTCTGAGCACAGAATACTGTAAGTTAAAGGCACATTTTAGTAATAGTTATTTTGCAGTCTTGTTTAATTTATTTATCTGGTCTATATTATTCTAAAATATCAAAGAACAATGAAATTTTTCTTACAGAATATATTTAAAATTTTTCTCTTCTGTGGTGATTTTGTTTACCTTTCATTCTCCGTTGTCATGCAATTTTTTTCCCTATTTTTTTTTTTTTTCTAATGAACAACTTTCCCTTGGTTACCTTGTGGCATATGTGACTCTGCTAATTTGCAGCAACAGCTTCTGCAAGAGGGCCAAGGTATTATATTTTTAAATATGTTTTCCCCTAGCTCTAAGGAGTACCTGCCACAAATGTTGAAAATCTGTATACTGATTAATTGAAAGAGTGCACTATTCTCCATCCTTCTTGGCAGAAAATGTTCAGAAATTCTCTTTCAATTTTGAATCACAGGCTTCAGAAATAAGAAGAAAAACATTTAAATGGATAGAAGTGAAGTATAAAGACATGGAAGATAGCCTGGATTTGGATGGAGAGACAGCTCTTCATGCTATGCTACCATAAGAAATTGTAGTCTATGTAGTTTCAGGAACAGATTGACCTGTTAGTCTCTGTCCAAAGGCCATTTGTAGTGAGCCACAATTTAAGACTCAAAAATACTTATTGTACCTCAGTGTTATAGTGTGGTGCTTAGGTGTTCCTAAACAATGCGGTAAAGTCTTCACTACCCACACTGATGTTTTTGTGAGAAATGAAAGCTCTTAAGATGTGGAGCCTAAGGAAAAGTATCCATAACACTGAGTAACACCCTTGAAAGTGGTTGTGGGAACACAATGCTTCTTCTGCTCCAACTGCCAAATTCCTAAAGTCAGCAAGGCTAAATAATTGTATATTGAAGCTGCTCAAACTATGAGCCCAAATAAAACTTTCCTCAGAGTTGATTGACTCAGATATTTGTAACAATATCAGGAAACTAAACAGCCCAGTCAATGTAGCAATAAATACCTATTTTAGCTGGGCGTGGTGTCCCACGCTTGTAATCCCAGCACTCGGGAGGCTGAGGCAGGAGGATCGGTGCGAGTTCGAGACCAGCCTGGGCTACAAAAGTGAGCTCAAGGCCAGCTAGATTTGCATAGCGAGACCCTAACTCAAAAAGTAAAAATAAATAAATAAATAAATAAATAAATAAATACCTATTTTGTATATGCTTTAAAGATACAGACAAAATATAAAAAGCATAAGTATATCTTACTGACCATATCTGTAGATTGTATTTACAGAAAGAGATATTTTAAAATGGAAAAGTATAGCTTTTTCTTTATTAGCAATAAAAGTATTTATTTTAAATTGACTAGAAAATATATTTATAGCTACTGGTAAAGCTCAGCTGAAATGTCACACTACTCTGGCAAGTGCAAGGTCTTGAGTTTGATTCCCAGTACAAAAAAAAAAAAAATAAAACTATAAAACAATAGAGAAAAATTATTACACATGTTCTCACCCTCCCCTACACACATGTTCTGCTATGCTGTGTAAAAAATGCTCACTGCCTGACATGGATCTGAAAGACTATTTTTAGTCTCTAATGTCTAGCTTGGCAAATGCTTTACTCCTAAGGTCTCCCATTAACAGATACAATATATTATACTAAAGCATTTTTCAGTTCCTAATCAGGCTTTGCATTTGGTTTTCCAAATTTTTTATTACAGGAAAATATACCACATATATGGAATGTCTTCATTGTCTCAACAATATCTATCCTTTACTTTCTATTGCACTGTAATTGTGGAAGATTCCCACCCTTTCCCCATCCTTAGAAGACAGAAAATTTCAAGTTTTCTATTCCTTAAACTCTGTGTTCACTTTGCCAGTTGAAGTTCTTCTTAGGATTAATGCATGATAAAGTGAACATTTTTTTTTTTCAAAGTAGTATTTGACCCGGGGGAAATAAGTTTTTGGCTCTTCTCATCTCTGCAGAAAGTCATGATTCTGCTCTTCATCAGTTATCACTGTAGTTCAGGAAGACTGATGTTCCAAAGTACAGAATTCACTTAAATATAATCCAAACATTTATCTCATGCACTGTAGATACCCTGATACTTCTGTCTATCCTTCCATAATAGTAAAAAATAAAAAATAAAAAATGAGACACTGTAGTAACTCATTGTGCTGATAAGATAAAAACTTAGATTTCTACCAATATTCAGTGGCTGAGTTAAATAGTGCAAAATTAATGTAAATAAAGACACACTGCATGGAACTGCCTTGAATATAAATTAAAAAAAAAAAACCAGTAGCTTTTCAGAGAAGTTCTGTATTAGCTAAATGCTTTGAATAACTGAGAAAAGCATTTAACATACCCTTAATTTTGGGGTTCTGTGTAGTCGACTAATTTTATGTCTTGTTTCCTCAACCTTGAATTTAAATAGTGGTAACTGCAAAAAGCTGCTACCACACTACATATGTGAATTTTATTCTCATAAATGTCCAATATAATTTTCAGCAAAATTGTAAGTCCCCCATGAAATTACGAATGGGTGTTGTGCTCCATGTGGTTAACACATGCCTAAATCTGAGCTGTAATAACTGTATTTTTGTCAACAAAATCTGTTTGCTTAAAAGTATGAATACATTAAGATGTAATAAAAACATAAAAAAGATAAAAAAGTGGATAAATCTTCCTAAAAATTTCCTTTCTCATTCACTGCAACTAAAATCATTTATTATTATAACAAAAAATACTAAATATTAATAGATCAAAGTCTAATGGTTTACACCCTCACAAGATAGTGGTTGCTTTGTTAATACTACGCCTAGTAGTTTAATTTCTCCCAGTTACTTTAATGCCTTCAAATTATTAATATGATAATATAAACATATTTTATACACCATGTCTGATTTCAGTAATTATGCCTGTATTCATTATTTATTCATTTATTTATTTAGAATAAGGTCTCACTACACAGCTCAGACTCTCAATGATCCTCCTGTTTCAGCCTTCACAGCATTAGGATTACAGGATGATGCCACCATGCTTGGTTTAGTTGGCCAGCAGTGTGTGCCTGGTGTTCTTGGGTCTGGACAGCATGCAGTACTGAGGATCGGAGCCTAGTACTTGAGCTTGTAGAGTAGGTGCTTAGACGGCCGAACTATCTTCCCAGACATTCCTGTGTTTTATATGTAATTTTATAAATAAGAGTTCTCATTAGTATGTGGATTAATACTATGCTTTAAAAATATAATGTGTAGGTGTTGGAGCTTCTGACACCAAGTCCAGACCCGAGAAGTGTGTGCCCCTATGCCCACCCCACCTGCAGTCCCAGTTCCTTTTGGTTCTAAGTCCAAGATGGCCAGTCTCAAGGATTCAGCTGAATCTCCTTAAGGAGGAGCAGGTGCTCCAGAATAAGATCACAGTTATTGGGGTTGGTGCTGTTGGCATGCCCTGTGCCATCAGTAGCTTAATGACGGACTTGGCAGATGAACTTGCTCTTGTTGACATCATGGAAGTCAAGTTTTGAAGGGACAGTTGGTGGATCTCCAACATGGCAGCCTTTCCCTTAGGACTCAAAAATTGTCTCTGACAAAGATTACCATGTAACTGCAAACTCCGAGCTAATTATTGTCCCTGCTGGAGCACATCAGGAAGAGGGAGAGAGCTGTCTTCATTTGGTGCCGCGTAAAAGGAACATCTTCAAGTTCATCACTTCTAATGTTGTGTGAAGTACAATCCCAGCTACAAGTTGCTTTTTGCGTCCAACCCAGTGGATATCTTGATCTATGTGGCTTGGAATTTAAGAAGCTTTCCCAAGAACCGTGTTATTGGCAGTGGTTACAATATGGCTTGAGCCTGTTCCCACTACCTGATGGGAGAAAGGCTAGACGTGCACCCACTGAGCTGCCATGGCTGGATCCTTGGGGACCACGGGGATTCCAGCATCCCTGCGTGGAGTGGCACGAATGTCACTGGTGACACCCTGAAGAATCTGTACCCAGAGTTAGCAACTGCTGAGGATAAGGATTATTAGAAAGAGGTTCACACACAGGTGATTGACAGCGCTCATGAAGTGATCAAACTAAAGGGCTAAACATCCTGGGCCACTGGACTGTTGGTGACAGATTTGGCAGAAAGTATAGTGAAGGATCTTAGGAGGGTGCATCCAATTTCTACCATGATTAAAGGGCTCTATGGAATCAAGGATGATGTCTTCCTTAGTGTCCCTTAGTGTCCTGGGATAGAATGGGATCTCTGATGTTGTGAAGATGACTCTGATTTCTGAGGAAGAGGCACATTTGAAGAAGAGTGCGGATACCCTGTGGTTGATCCAGAAGGAGCTGTTTTAAATTCTTCCGGGTCACCACATCACCGTCTAGGCTACAGGCGGGTTTAGTTGGAGTTGTGATAGCTAAAAGTGTCCTTCATATCTGATGTGCACTATTAAGATGGCCTGGGGAAAACATCAGTTTCTGAAGGTTAGAAGTCGAAATGCTTCATATATCCCCACAGCTCTGTCCTGATTCTGGATGGTGCTGCACTTATAGTCTTGGTTACCATGAAGCAGCCCAGCATCTCTGAGACACCTTATTATCTTTACAGGTAGCAATAAGTAGATTTATAACTAATTTGTTAATATCAATGAGCAATATAATTCATTTAAATATTTAATACCAAGTTTTAAATACTAGGTGAAAATTATAGTTATTGTTTAGATATTGAATTTATATTGAGAAAAGCATGATTGAAGATGTTAGAATTTTTCCTTGAAGTCATAAAATGAATGATGCAGTGGATTCTGGCATACACGTGTGTGTTCTTAGTCGCCATCACCTCCATAGTAAAGTAAACAAAATGGTAAAAGGCAGAAGCATCAAGTTTGAGACACGGCCCCTTCCAACTCACAGAAAACAGAAACAAATAGACATGCGATGTACTAACACATTTTTCCTTTGCTTTTACCTCGTAGGGTAAAAACACATTTTAATATCCTTGAGTTTTAGTATTGTATACTAGCACTTCCTAACTTGTAAAGCTGGAGTCAGCCCCAAAGGAACCGAACCTAACACCCAAGTTGCATTCCTTACTCACCCTCTATCTCCATGGTCGTTGAGGGAGGCTTGCTTCTCTTCCCAGGGCTGAAGATCAAGAAGCTAACCTAAGCTGATGCAAGGAACACGAGGTCAGCAACTGGCGACGAAGTTAGGGGTGAGAATGGGAGTGTAGGCTGAGCAGAGAGGTAATGATACTGGGTCATCCTGTTACAGGAGTGTTGAGCATTTCAGGGCTCAAGAATAATGAATGCATTTGAAAATATTTATTTTGGAGAAGCAGAAGCAAATTTCTCAAAAGTACCTTTAAAATATGTACTTTGTTAATAGGACTGGTTTATAGTAAAAACAAAGGAAACAAGACTATGAAGGCCAACACAAAATTTCAAATAAAAAATTGTGCAAGCTTCAATCTCCTGGCTGATATGTTGAGTTATTTTGAGAACATAATGAGTACACGCACATATTTTGAAACAGAAATGAGAGGAGCTACTATGAAAATTAATACCAATTAAATAACAAAATAGCCGTGAAATGGTAACTGAAACATTGTTAGATATTAAATCATACATTCTATATACAAACTTTCATACTGTTCTGAGCAAACATAGTCATTCATCACAAGTTAATGTCAAGGTAGATATTGTGAATAAATAATGTTATTAAATTAATATAAAACTTTTGGAGTTTGATTCCTGACACCACATTCAGAGTCCAGGAATGGTGGTGCTGTAATCTGAGTGCTGGGGAGGCTGAAAACAGGAGGCTCATTATGTATCCCAGCTGTGAAGTGAGATCTTGTACCAAATACATACAAAAACCAAAAACAAAAAAAAAATAGCTTTGTATCTCCAAACTAAGTTTATTTTATTTCATTTACTTTTTCAGATCTGTATTAATTCCCAGCCTTTTGAGTATGATCTACTCCCATAAGAATATATTTTTGATGAGTAAAATTTTAGACTAAGGAAGACTTTAGGACTACACTAGACCAAGTTGGTGTTGAGTTTTTATTTTCTGGTTTTATTTTATTGGGACATATATTTGCTATAAGATTATATGAAATGTTCACTGCATTACCCAGCAATAATAATATCAAAAATGTTGAACAGTCATTACTTTTGAAAATGCTTAGAGGAATTTTGTTGCCCAAGTTATACAGTACTGACCCTCGTCTCTTGCTCTAATTTAGGACATGTCTCATGGAACACACATTCATGATGAACCAGATTTAGTCATAATCTTCTCCCAGAATCTTCCTTCCATCTCCTCTTCTCTCTGACATTTCATAAGCTTCTCAGGTTTAAGAAATAAACAGTGTTACACATTACTTCTGCCTCTAATTTTCTACTTTGGCAACAAGTACCTATAAACTTACAGTTATTTATTCCAGAGTTTGAAATAAACTTTCCATACCTTTACAGCAATGTAGAGTATCAAGGCATCTACATTCGAATTATAACCTAACTCTCTCTCCCTTCTCCATGTACCCTTTCCTTACACAACATTTATCTACCCACTTTGATTTTTTAATATAATAATAGAATTTTAAAAAATAAAATAACATTTTTTTCTGAACATCCATTATTTTATCTATTAAACATTGCCATGGTTGAGCCATAAGATTATATTTCCTTCCTCAGAGTTCTTCAACTTTCTAATCAATGTAAACTTTGCCTAATTTCTTTCACAATATCATTTTTTGGTATTATTATTATTATTATTTGTCTGAGACAGGGTCTTGCTATGCAGTTGAAGTTGACCTTGAGCTCACTTTTGTAGCCCAGGCTGGTCTCGAATTCACACTGATCCTCCTGCCTCAGCCTCCCAAGTGCTGGGATTACAGGCGTGAGCCACCACGCCTGGCTCATTTTTTGGTATTATGATCATCATACATTTGTATATTTTCTTCACAGCACTTTCCAAAGTTCATACTCCTTGTTCTCTGCACCATGGTCAATGCAGAGTCCTACACTTTCTTCAGTCTTGGTTTACTTCTCTTAAACCTGTTCATTTGATCACTTCTGTGCTGTACTATGAGGTTTAGGGTGATCAGAGCGCCTGATGTTGTGGAAGCAGGGACTCATTAATATGGAATTAAAACATGGTTGACTTTGATGAGAAGGGGCGGTGCTAGGGGTTGAACCTGGGCTTTTGCAATGTTAAGGAAACACTGATTGACAAAAATTTTACTTTAAATTCTCATTAAGTAATACTTCAAGTGTTATAAAATAATTTTATAAGGCATATTGTGCTAATTGTGACGAAAGATGGTATACCTTCTTTGTAGGTCAAGAGTTATCAATTTGAAACCAACTGGTTATAAGCTCTCAATGACAAACATCATGAGCAGAACAATCCAGAGCATCCTGGCCCTCGATACTTAGGTACATTAATTTTTTTTATGAGAGAAGATACAACTAATTTTACTTTATTTTATTTATTTATTTATTTATTTATTTGCAGGACCGGGGTTTGAACTCGTGACCTTGCACTTGCCAGGCAGGCACTTGTGCCTCAGAGCTATCTCCCCAGCCCACAACTAATTTTATATTCTGATAATTTCCAGGAAAAGGAATGAGATGAAGTGGCAATCAAGGAAGGAAAGGTCAAGGAACTGACAGCACAACTTTCTCTATTAAATTCTATTAGAAAGACTTTATTGCTTCTCAGTTCGCCTTGTTTTGCAATTCTGAGAGGTATTACATAAATTCTAAGAAAATCTTTAGTTGCAGGAAGATGAGCACTGTGGAAGAGAAAGCTTTGGGGCGGCACGGGAAACCACTGTAAGCATCAAGAGGACAAGCTTCATGGCAGTGAGCATAAATCACATGTTTGGAAGCTATCACTATTTCACAAAAGTAAATCAAATGTGAAGGAAGGCCAGGTTTCTGTCCTTGATCAGTTGTTAAGAGAAGAGCCTTCTTCCAATCTACCAGTTTTTAGAGGTAATAAATAAGTGGGGGGAAATACCTGTAACCAAATTTTGGATGCTAGAAGTAGAGATCATCTTTCATTGTGCTTTCCCTGTGGGATATATTTGGAGAACTAGTTTACCTAGATAGAAACTTTTTACAGGCCTTTACTGGCCATGTAAGTAAAAGTGTTGCTCCAGTCATAACAGTGTCATCATCATTAGCCTCCCAGATACAGAATATTCAACTTTTATTCATGTTCAACACAGTTTATGGTGATTTTAGCCTCTGAAAACATTATATCATATCTCATATACAAGATTAAATATGAACGGCTCGTCAAAGGCAGCTTCAGCATCTCTCAGTGGGTGAGTGGTGGGGAGGTATGCATCCAGGTTTGCGGTCACCTCAGCTTTCTCCTGAACTTTCATGCTGTCACTCGCATGGCCGTCATATTTCTTAATCACCCCTTGCTTTCTGTCATTGGTAACTAACGTGGAAGAAATGTTTTTCTGCTTTTATCTAAGGAGAAAATTTAGGATCTGTTTGTAGTGCTTTCCATAATCAAAGAAAACGTTATTAACCCTTACATTCATCCCCAAACTCTAGTTCTATATCTTTGTGTTATCAGTCCTAGTTTGCAGGATGCAGTGTAGAAAGCTATGAAAAATGATTACAGGCAGCTGAATGTTTGTGTTTTTAAGGAAGTTATATATTGTAACAAAAGGAGCATGAATTGAACTTGATTTGATTAGAGGAACTTAACACCCACAGACTAATGATACTGCTTTTTCTTTAGGGATGTTGCTGTATTACAGTTTTGCTTCGCTAAATTGAAAAACACTATCAAGCTGGTAGTAAATTTTGAAGTGTGTTACTGAGAAAACTAAAAGACCATAGAGAGGCCAGGAGCTCATGTATATCAACAGAAACAAATTAGATGCGAAGTTTAAAAATCAGCTTTCATTACAGGAAACTTTGAAAGCACATCAACATTTCATCATTTTTTAATACTCTGTTTTAATGACTCAGAAGACGAGTCCACTGATGTTTAACTGCTGAAGGAGGTAAATTTAATGGTGCTAAGTATTTCAGAGTTCAAGAATACTTGGGCTGTGGACTACTCTGTAATAATTGGAACTTACTCCAAATGAGTTTTTCTATGCCTATTTTCTAAATGAGTGCATAAAGCTTCCTGGTGAATATTCCCAGGGGAATGCTTTTAGGAACCATTCACATGATCAGCTATATATTACTGCCTGAGAGGATCAGTAGAAGTGGTCTCTAAGTGGCAAGTGTGTAGGCGTGCGTGGGGAGGGTTGGGAGGGGTGCGTCTATGTGTCAACACTAAACCAAACTCGGTGACTAAGCCATCTGAAGAAGAAGGGTTGGTCATCCTTACAGCCTTCTAACTGGCATTAATCACTATAAATATCACAGGCCTTGACTAAACAAAGGAGAAAGGGTAAACAAGTTCCTGTCCCAGAAATAAATTCTCATGAGGCAGACAGAAGAGGAACTGTATAAAGTTTTCTAGGTACAAAATGAAGACAGAATTACAGACTCATTTCATCTAAACAAGAAACTACAGAATTGAGCCTCCTAGCCAATGGTCAGAAAAATGCGCCTCGAGTCAATATATGAGGAACCTGCCATTGTTTTTAAATGAAGGAATGAAAATTTGGTTTGCTACTTCCTTAAATACAAAATTCACATATTTAGTTGCAGCTTTTATAGGCTAGTTTTTGTAACATCTTTGGCTAGAAATTGTCACTTGTGATTCAATATACCTTTTCACATAAAAATACATTCTAGACATCAGTAAATCTCCCACGATTTTACATAAAATTTCCAATTTCATCTATCTGTAAAGTTACGTTTTGGTTAATAAGTTAAACTCTTATAACTGATGAATTACTTATTGGTGTATAGGAAGATTTGTTTTACCTTTCCCTGAAAATTTTGAGAGTTCTGTGTGGTTCCTCATAGGTACTTTTAAACGTTTCAAAATAATTCTAATTTTCCATTATGTGCAGACTACTGAATGTCCCAGATTTCTCCTCCAGAAAAACAGTGCTTATGGGCTAGTTTATGCCTCTAATTCCAATTAAGAGAAAAGTTCTAGCAAAAATAGTCTTCTCATTATTTTAACCTCTAATTCCACTGTCTTCATTTCTTGGCTGTTTATCAAACTGTCTAAAATAATGATAATCATGGCCCAAGATTGCAAAACTCTTTAGACAAAATCCTAATACCACATTAGGAAATACATTTATATACAAAGTTCCAAATGAAGCTATGAGCTCAGAATTATGCTTCAAAATATTGCAGCATGATTTCACTCTAATTGTATTTTAGGAAACACCACAAATTAAAGAAAACTGTATTTGTTTTTCAGCTTTTCCAAATACTTCCAAAACTTTATAATTTCTTCAATCTTAAACTGGAGGCCCTGTTGCACTCTTTTCCATCATTTACTCCTTGATATTATCTCCTAAGCATAAATATAAAACAAAAGTTAAGACCATGTGCAGGCAGATGAATATGTAGAGGATACCTTTAGATAATTTTATATTTTTTACTTATTTATTTTTGGTGGTACAAGGGATTAAACTCAGTACCTTACACTTTCCAGCCATGTATTATTCCACTGAGCTATTTCCCTGCCCTCCTAAAGTGTGAGGTTTTTAAAAAATATCTGTAAATGTACAGAGAGAAAAATATAGAAAAATTATTTGTCAAAACGAGAAATTCCGAGGTGTGGTTCTCACTAAAACAGAAAAATTTTATTTACTTTTCTAATTTCTCAATATTTAGTCCATAAATTTATGAACTTCTTCAGTATCAATGAGTAAGCTTTGTTTTTATGTTTTCTTTCTAAAGTACCAGCTGGACATTAGCTGTTTCTGCAACATTTTGATAATGACCCAGTTTATGAAGCAGCCTAGGATACTTGCTATAGCACTTGTGGTCTCTCTGCACAAGAGAAGAATAATTTCTAAAGAATTGGGAAGGATAAAGGAGAAAACAACAGAATGTTCCATGTTGTATACGAGTCTTAATCTGTGTTCTCCAGTACAAACCAGATATGGAATATAATATTTTTGCTAAGTGCAAGTATAGTCTCTTTTTAAATACTGAGTTGAATAGTAGTTGACCCAAAAGAAAATAAATTCTTAGGCAGACTTAAAACCTTAAAATGCCGTATGAGTACACTTAAATGCTACTAATGGAAATCAGGGACTCATCAATGATCAAGTTAGATTATGTACAGTGGTGACTGCTATCAATTAACTATGTATAGTATTTTATTTTATTTGTTTTATATTTTGCTAGAAATTTAAACTTGATTGTTTCTCTTCATTTTCATGACCCTTATCAGCACTTGTGGACACAGAAAATTGAGAATTATTTGTAGCAGTTTTTAGTTATGTTTATGAGGAGAGAAGGTAGTCTGAAGTTTAGAAATATTGGTTCTTTGCATATATCATGCCATGTGCAGGTAAAAGTTATTTTATCTTTAAAAACATCCCAAAATAACATTCTCACATTACTAGAAATGAATTCATATTATTTTAGAAGTTGCACCTAAGACTTAATCTCTGTATGTGTAAATTCTATCACCGTATTATTTTCATGACCATACATATTAAAAATCAGATTGTGCTGAATTTTATGTTACCAAGTATGTTAGGTAACATATTTATTGCACAGGTTGTATAGTGTGCTAGTTGACTGAACTACAGGAAACTATGTGAGATATTCATAATGAAAAGAAAATATAAAAGTTATCCTATATTCAGTTAAAAAGCCTATACTTGAAAAATATTTGGTAATAGGATTCAGGTTGGCATGGGAACTGTAAAAAACGTCAAGCAATAAATACAAGAATCTAAGGTATATTTCACAGGAACATAAAAGAAGCATAGCTAAGGTGATAGTGAGGTTCAAAAGAATAAAAGTGTTAAGTTTATTGAAAAGGAAGAATTTACAAAGAGTCTTGATATATTACAATGTGAACTAAACACACAAATGGAAAGAATGACAGTGGCACTGCACCAAAATAACTTATGTTAAATATCTTTTAGGGGACTATAAACAGCCTGGTACCTTATATTTCATGAAACACTACAAAATTAAGGTGAGTGAGAGAACTTAAGTTTTTTATTTAATAACTTGTGTGATGTTTACAAGGCAAGTCTGATCTAGGAAATCCTTAAGCACTAAAAGAATAGAAATAATAAAATTGTAGAAGGACAATTTTTTTTTTCAAATAAATGGGATAAAGACAACATCCTTGATTGGATGTGAAATATTTTAATAAGTCTTCATTCAATCGTTATTGAGAAAGTTATGAACTATTATAAAAAAAGCAGGTTTTGTGAATGCATGGAATTAGAACTCTAAAGGGATAAATCAACAGCTTCCAATATTACCAGTTTCACCAATAACCCACTGCAATTATGGAACATTGGACTATGTATGCAACTATTTTCACTTAGTTCAGTGCGAATCAATTTGTTTTTTACCAATATCTATTAGAAAATTTATCACATCTACTCCATGTGCTCTGTATAACTACTATGAGGACAACAATATACATTATATCAATTATTGTGACTGTACTACTAATGTGTCTTGAAACTGTCATACTATTTCTTTTTTTAATTTTTTATTTTTTTATTTATTATTTTTATCCTTGTTTCAGAACCTTTGTTTGTTTATTCACTCATTTTTATGGCCAGCTCAGCCTGCCCTGAGGCAGGGCTGGCGCAGCACGTGGTGCTGGGGATCGAACCGCGGTTCCTGAAGTCGCCCAAGCTTCTTCAAGCAGGGGCTTTAGACCACTGAGCCATCCCGCCGAGCCCCTTATTTCTTATTAAAAATAATAATTTTCAAAATTCCTGCAAAAAATCCTACTGAACATATGTGTAAGTAAATGTTAGGTAAGTAGGACACAATAGTTAGATGTTGAGCTGAAAACCCTCCGATTCAAATCATTGTCTTCAGAGGGCTTACTTTAATTATTTATTTATTTATTTATTTATTTATTACTTTTAATAAGAAATAACAATATGATAGTTTCAAAACACGTTAGTAGTACATTTGCTATAATTGACACATTGCACATTGCTGTCCTCATAATAGTTAATACAGAGCATGGGGCGTAGACATGATGAATTTTTTGGTCGATACTGGTAAGGAAACAAAAAAGAAAAAAAATTCTTCTCTTTGAACTGAGAGGAAGTAGTTGTATACATAGTCCAATGTTCCTTATTTGCACTGGATTACTGTGAAACTGGCAATGTTAGAGGCTGTTGATTGAAGCCTCTTACACATCATCATACTAATCTAGCTCCGCATTTTATGCCTCATAAATAAGCTTTTTTGCTGGGTTAACAAGGGCAAGTCAAAGCAAGACCTGTGCAACAAAATATTCATCTTTTGTGTCTTCCAAGGTGAAATCCCCTCAAGATTAACTTTGGAACCATGTACAGCGCTTTGTAGAACTGTTGTTCTACAGGATGGGTCACTGATCAAGCAAGGACTGACTTTGGATTTGTTTTGTAAACAAATAAATAGGTTCATGAGATTCAGACTGAATCACTTAGTATTGTACTAGGGAAAATCACCAAGCAGAGTGTGAGAAATGAATCAAGGAAGAAAAGTCAGGGTAGCTTGATGCTCAAGCTATTAGTTCAATATGCAAACAATGAGTCATGTAAGAGCTGAGTAGCCTTTATAGCCTGATAATGAGAGAGATAAGAGGAAAGGAAGCAACAAATGAAATCGTGCATATTCAAATATCAATATATGTTTTATTTGACTTGTCACTCAAGCGATGACTGCTTCCTACCAGTAACTCCATAAAAGCCGGCCACTTTGTAGTGTAGCAGCGGTACAGTGCAGATGATACGAGTACAATGAAGAATGAAGCATTAGAAAGAGCCAGGTGACTTGCAATGCGTAGTGAAAGTTAATGTCAGAAAAAGAAAAGAAAAGAAAAGAAAAAGAAAAGAAAAGGAAAGGAAAGAAAATAAAAGAAAGGAAAAGAAAATCTAAAAGGCTATAAAACTAGAGGTACATATATAATTCAGTCAAAAAGAGTCAATATTCTAGTCTTTGTAGTTTTTATCCAAATGAACACAATGCAAAATCAGAAACAATAAAGAATTTAACAGAACACTTGGCTTTCCAAATGTGTGGAAATCTACAACAAATGATGTTAATCTCTGTCTCTCTCTTCCTCTCCCCCTCTGTTATGTGTGTGTAAGCCATAAGCTGCACACGTTATGGTTTCTGTGTAGGTGTCCCTCCAAAGCCTCATGCACTCCTGGGGCAGGACTGCTTCTGCAATTTGTAATTGATTATTGTGGAAATGGGTGCTGCCTCTCCTCTGGGGCAGATAATCTGCATTTTAATGTAAGGTAGGAAGAGAAGCTAGCTGCTAGAGCAGCTGCAAGCTCTCTCCCAGTGCTCTTGCTCTCTGCCTGCCATGGAATGTTGCCCTCTGCCATGTGCCAGTCTGCTTTGGAGCAGCTGAATATGAACTGAAACCTCCAGTAACTGTAAGCTGAATCAAACTTTCTTTCTCTCATTTTGAGAGTCGGGTGTTTGTCTCAGCAAGGAGAGAACAGTAACTAAGACACCACATCTAGACACAAATAATGGAAATATGGTTTAATAATAATACAGGAAAAACATCCTATATATCAATCTTATTCATGTTATTAAGCTAATATATCCTAAATATGAATCATATATATGAAATGCAAAGAATAATATGTCTCTTACAGAAAAGTAAAACAATCATGAAGGCAACTGCGCCACCCATCAAGGATGATAAATTTGAAGTTTAATGATATGGCAAAGACAAAATCTCTGAGAATATAGCTCGCAAATTAATGACATTGATAGTAATCCAAAAAACTTCCTGGAAATTATCTTCTAATGAGTCTACTAGTATTGGTGACAATAAGACACAAATAAGGTTTAATAAAATAATGGCAAGCAAAGTCCTAAAATTAAGATGATATAGCATAAATTCCAGTGCCGTCTCAGCACACCCTGGAGTGAAGCCAACACAGCAGGCCTGCGGATTGGATTCCTGGTCTGTGTCTGCATGCAGGTGTTTTAATCTTCTGAGCTACTTGACTGACCTCTCCTCAAGATATTTTTTAAAAATATTCATTAAAAATAATAGAAATACCAGCAAGGTAGGCAAAAACTGGACAATGTAGTATTAAATAAAGACAGCGCCGGGAACGGAAGCCAAGCATATCAATTTTTCATTCCATTTTTCAGAGCATGGAAGTCTTAATTCAATGTAACAAAAACGGATTAAGCACATTTTATATACTCATTACCATGCTAATTACTACAAAGAATTATACGAAAAAGACAGGATTTAAATCACCTACAAAGAGAAAGAAATAAAATATAGAGTTCAAGCAAAATATGGACATAAACAATGGTTTTATGGGTGATCAAAGAAGATTTTGCAGCTGCATATATTGTCTCCACTGACATGAAGAATAATTTCACTCACTTCTCTCTTAACACACTTACTCCCATCGATCTGAAAACAAGAAGCATCTTAAATAAAGTATTCAAAAATATTAAAGATAAAAGAATGATTTAACAATGAGGTATCACCTGAAAAGGTAGGGCATATCAGGCCCTATAAAAGATATTTTTTTCACGAAATGTTGTGATGTTAAGCAAATTGCGGTACCTTACTGAAGGCGTACAGTAATTGTTAAGTACGCAATTACATAAAACACTAAAATATGGAATTCAGACATAATTTAGTGACCTCAAGCTTTTCACTAACCCAACACAATTAACTCCCAAATATAGATGATTTACTATGGGCATAAGACTACAGGAGGCAGTCATTTTCTGTTCTGTAAGAAAATGTAACAGAAGTTGACTGTAGAGGCAGACACCTGTAATCCTGCCACTTGGGTGGTTGAATCAAAAGAGGATTGCTGCAAGTATCAGGCCATCCTGGACTACATGGTAAGTTCAAGGCCAGAAGAATCTGTGCATCAAAATCTATCTAAAAAATGTATTAGAGACTTTACAAACATTCAGATTAAATAACTAAGTTTTCTTTTTTGGTCAAGATTTTTGGTCTGGGTTCATTAGGTATCCATTACAATTATAGAGTTCATTCCTCTAACATTCCATGGAACTATAGAAACTTGTTTGCTTGCTTTCATTTGTGATACATTTTATTTTTCAAATACAATTTGTTAAATGAATTTTGACATGTGATTGTTATGCTTATTCAAGATGAACAAATATTCACTCATATCAACTATTAGATTTATCACTATTGTATAAAATCTTGCGAATTTATGTGTTTGTGTGGTAAGAAAAATTTAACAGCACCCTAGGCAATTTCCAAGTATACAACATTTTAACTATGGTTGCCATGTACACAAACAGATCATCAGAGGGAATTCATTTTTCATAACTGAGATGCTGTATTCTACCTAGGGAATGATTTTTTTGTGTTCTTTATTATTTTGAACGGTTTCTATTACATATGAAAATGAGATGCTAAAGTATTTCCTCTCCTTCTCACTTATGTCACCATGCATAATGTCATCTGACTTCTGTGATGCTGTTTTAAGCGCAGCATTCCTCCCTTCCTAAAAGCAAACTTGTGTACTGCAGAAACAATAGGATTGGTGTTCACCTATTTAACTATTAAAGAATATTTAGAATGTGTTCATACTCTAGATAGATTTAATAATGTTGAAATAAGCATGAAAATTCAGATATCACTTTGTATCTTGGTTTTCAATTTTTTATATCTGTACACAAAACCTGAATTGCTGAATCACATGATAATTCTTCATTTAATGTTATTTTATGAGGTTCCATGTTGAAGTCACAGTGCTTGCACTAATTTATATGTTTATTACACTTGTAAAAGAGCTGCCTTTCTCTACTTCCTTGCCAATACCTAGCTTTTGTCTCTTATTAGTAGTCATACTATCAAGTGTGAAGTAGTATCTCATTGTTTTTCTAGGCAGTTCAGTAACTACAAATGTTAAGCTGTTTTTCACATGCTCCTGTGCTACACAGATTAAGTTTTATGAGAAATATTGGTTACCTTTTATCTAATCAGCTGGTTTTTATTTCTGGTATTGAAAGTTATAATTGACCTTTGATTTTTATATATAACTTGCAAATATGATTTTCTAACTTTATAGATTGATATTGAAATATTTGTATTGACTTGTTGAACACATACACTATTAACTGAAGTAATCCTTTTTAACTTTTCTTGCATTGTTTTTGTTTCATTGCCACATACAAAAACTTAAGACAAATGTCACCCAGGTTTTCTCTATGTTTCCTTTCAGGAACTTTAAGTTTCAAATTTTATGTCTTTAGTTTATTTTGAGTTGATTTATGCCTATAGTTTGAGATGGAGGCACACATTATTTTTTTTGCAAAAATATTTGGATTTCTCAATGTTACTTGAAGAGAAAATATTCTGCCTAGTGTCTGCTGTTATCTTCTTTTAAAAACATCAGTTGATTATTAATGTCTGAGTTTATTTAGGATTCTCTTCTGTTCCACGGACCTATGTGTTCTTACACCAGTATCGTTTTGTTTGGGACAGATTTATATTTTGAAAACAAGACATTTGTTGATTCCAGTTTTCTATTTCTTAAACACCAGCCCAGGCTGTTGGTGGTATCGTGTGGTTTCATGTAAATTTTAAGAATTTTTATGGACCTGTCCTGCCTGTCCCACCCCAGGACCCACTGAAATGATGACTGAGCCTAGGTGTGGTGGCACACACCTGTAATCCCAGCTTTTAAGAGGCTATAAACAGGAGGATTGCTTCAAGTCTGACCTAGCTGTGAGACCTTGAACATCCTGTAGATCCTTCTCTAAAATACAAAAAAAAAAAAAAGATTTTTAAAATTCATTAAAAAGCTACCATTAGGATATTGATAGAAATCATACTGAAGATAAAGGTTGTATTGGGTAATATGGATAGGCTAAAAGCAATTGTGAGCTATTATCTTTTCTAATATGCAACTAAATTCTAGTATCTTACTGAGAATTTTGTAATATGCATCTGTCTTTTGATATTATCTGCTTTTTTGCCTCATTTTGAATGAAGATGATGGTGGTCTCATAAACTGTGGTGTGAAGTATCACTTCCTAGTCTTAATTCCACTTTGCAAGTTTATTAGAACTTGCTAGGGAAACAATTTGTTCCTCACCCTTCCCCATTTCAAAGTTGCTGACACTGACTCCATCTTGGCTTTCTGTTATCATTCTATTCAGAGCTCCTTTTCATTTCAGAAGATTTTGTGTTTGTAGGAATTTTATTTAGTTCTTTCACTTTCAGCAACATTCTGCAATATAGCTAATCATGATACTCTGTGTTACATGTTTTTAGTTATATGCATTCATGTTTACTAGGCACTGGGCTTAACACATGAGTTAACTAGAAGGAGAGACTTTAGTTCAGCGGTTCTCAACCTATGGTTCTTGATCTCAGTGGGAGTTAAATGACCAAAGCACAGGGGCTGCCTAAAGCCATTCTGAATCATAACTATATTAAAATTACAGTTTTGAAGTACTCACCAATTTTTTTTTTTCATTTGGGGTCACTGCAACACGAGGAACGGTTTTGCGGGGTCGTGGCATTAGAAAGGTTGAGAACCACTGCTGTAGTTCGAAAAGCAACAACTGTGCATTAAAAATCATTCAACTTCAATGTGAATTTAATGTTTAATAAAGGTATAATTTTTACCTTCATTGATTGGAAATATCTACTAGTTTCAGAAAGGCCTGAACTAGTCTTCCAGAACCTCAGAATGGAGACAGCTTTTCAGAAAGAACATAAAAATTGATTCAAGGACTGAAGGCATAGCTCAAAGAACAGGAGCATTTCAAAGAGCAGCTGCACAGTGGTATTCCTAGTATCTACTGGGAAAATGCTACATTTTCCCAAAACATTTTTTTTCCATCATCTTCCTAGAAGTAGGCTGGAGTCTTCTAAAGAGCACATATATTCTGCTTGCCTGAGGATCTATAGTTTAAACTAGCACATGCAAATTGCTGTTATGTAACACAAACCCTCAAGCTAGCTTTTAATTTTCTACTTCAAAGCTAAAGAACAGAAGGTGTCACTGTTAATTGCTTTTCAAGTTTATGTTTCAAATGTAGGAATAGCCCAAAAAGAAAAATATATCAGTACTTAATATTGAATGCAATTAGCATAATTTGCAATTACATATTCAATATTTATGACAAATCATGTCAAATCCCTCTCCTATCATTTTTAAAGTACTGATACATAAAATAACTCACCACATTTTGGAAAAGTCAATGTCACATTCTTTGCCAGAAATAAGAGAAAGCCCATTATAGTGCTTAGGTTTCTCAGGAGGAACAGAATCAATAGAGCATATGTTGTTTTCAATGGAGGAGTTTACCCTGACTTTCAGTAGTGTGCTGAAAGACACAGATTGCATTAGCTGCCCTACCCAAGAAGGTGGGAGCCATGAAACAAAAGGGACCAAGGGTGCAGCACCATTTCAAGACCAAGGCCAGGAAGCTTCCCAGAGAGTCCCTGGTGTGAGTCTGTGTTGGAAAGTAGAACAACCTGTAACTGAAGGTCCATATGAGGTGGCAGAAAAAGGTGAACTTTCTCAAGCAAAGCAGAACTCTTTCGAACACAAACCAACTTCCTTCTTTCCCTTTTTTTGTCCTTGCAGGTTATTGGTATGCTCCAGAGTCATCCATGTGACAGGGATAATAAGATTTGCTTTCTTTTATTTATTCTTTGAGGGCTATAGTTCAGGACCTTCACATACAACTACATCTTTAGCCCATTTTGAGATATTGTTTTTAGATAGGTTCTTGGTAAAAGATTTAGTTTCTCAGTTGGGCTCAAACAGGTATGTGTCACTCCCCTTAGCCTCACTAATTATAGATAGGTAAACAGTACGAGGGATTTATGCAACATTATCTTTCCCTTGATCTGTTTATAAATACTTATATTGAGTCTGACACTTGGCTCTGGCTAATAGGGTAAGAGCATGTACAGCACATACTGGAGAAACCGTATTCTGTAATCATCACTGGGGAAGTCAGAACATAACTAATACATAAATTCCGTCATAAGTAAAAATGAATTCCACAAAGAGCAAACTCGTCAAGCAATACCATGACTCAGCCAAATGACGGACACTGACAAATGTTGAACAAGACATTGTGTGTGGTTTCAAGGTAAATCCTGAGGGGATTTGGCTGACCTTGTCAGCTACAACAGTTAAATGTTTGGTTATATAGACTGTGCTTTAACTTGCTGTTAACCACTCAGCAGAAAAGTTTAACCATGAGGCATAAAAAGTAAAGCCAGATTGGTATGCTTCCAAAATTTCCAGTTCTTCTGATAATCCACTACTATTGTGGAATATTGGACTGTGCACACAACTACTTTCTCTTAATTCATTTAGAAGAAATATTTGTACCAATAGTCTTTAGAAAATTTATGTCTGAATCTTGTACTCTGGACAGCTACTGTGAAGATAACAATATGCATTGTACTGATTATTGCGGCTGTCCCACTGATGTGTTCTGACAGTGTCTCATTGCTATTTCTTTCTTGATGAAATTAATAAAATAAAATGAAATGAAAAACAAATGAATTGAAGACTTACACATAAACTCTCAGCTTACATCTACTGTAACAAAACAGAGATAATGTGCTTCATAACAATGGATCAAGCACATATTTGAGGGGTAAAATTTCAAAGACATAGAGTCAAAAATATGAACATGCAAACTTAACTGCATCCAACTAAAAGCTTGCACACAGCAAAGAAACATATCAAGGGTATAGAGATTCAACCTACAGAGTAGAAAAAAGTACTTCCAGATTTTGGATAGCAGAGGAGTTTAATATTAAAAAATATACTCCATTGTAGGAGAAATAACAATCCTATTAATAAAAAGCAAAGGACTAGGATTGATATTTCCAAAAAGCATAGAAATAGCAAGGAGGAGGCTGGAGAGATAGCTCAGTGGTCTAAGTGCAGGCTGACAAGTGTAAATTCTGGAATTCAATCCCCAGGATCACCATACAGGGCACAGAAACCAGGTGGTGGTGTACATGTGTAATCCCAGTGCTGGGAAGGTTGAGATAGGGAGATCACTACAAAACTGGGCTGTATAGTGAGGGCCTGTACAAAATAAACAAAAAAAATAAATCAAAGATTGAAAAAAGAAATAGCCAGCAGGTAGGTAAAAATGATCAGACTCACTGATCATCACTTAAATGCAAATACAAACCTCAGTGAGATATTATTACATAACCCCATTTGAGATGGCCAGTGTCAAGAAACAAAGAATAGGACCTGTGGGCATGCAGGTAGGATTATTCATCCTGTGGCCCCTGCTCTGCCACAAGAACTCAGCCCCTGACCACAGCAGCTCAGAACGACTGACGGGCAGGCACGTAGGTAGAACCTATTGGCCTACGCCCCTGCACCATCACTGGAACTCCACTGCAGGCCACAGCTCATGACTGGTGGGGATGTAGGCAGAAACCCCAGACATGTGCCCCTGCACCACTGGAAGTTCTACCTTGCACAGAACCCTGCTCTGGCATTTGCTGTCAATGCCACAGCAAATGCCCTCCACATAGGTTTACTCAGTCTTCTGCCACCAACAGGCTGGTTGCATACATGCTTGGAACTAAAGAATGTCTTTTTCCACCTTTGATTGGCTCCTACTAGCCAATCCCTTTTTGTCTTTAAGTGAGAAGATCTGTGTCCTAGAACTAAGAGTGTACTGACTTAAACTCAGTCTCTCAGTGGCTCAAAAATATGTTACCCTCTCTGGAGAAACGCCCACTGCCGACCTCATTAGTTTTCCAGAACAATTTATGGCTGTACTTCTGATTAATGATCACCAAACTGCCTGCTAGAAGGACCCAAAAGGTCTGATATTAGATCTTCAAGAAACTGGATAGAAGAAAGAAACCCCATAGAATGGTTGGAGCTGTGGGCTTTTGTAAAATCTGGATCCTTGAGGACACAGAAACAACCCTGGGCACATCCTTAGGTTCCTTGACTAAAGGCTGCCTCCTCCATCCCTTTGTCTTGGTGTTCTCACAGCTATCATTCTTCTGATCAATAAATATGACTTGCTCATCTTAGGCCAAGACCTGCTTGTCCAGGGACTATAGGCAGTGGTGGTCCTCACCCCCATAACAAGAACGCATATGCAAAAATACCCCCTCTGATTCTTCTAGTGACTATGACTTCCAGGCACTGACTGATGAATGGTTCTTGAACTGATCAGACTTAATAAATAAACCTCTTGAGAGATGTTGAGTACACCATGTTTATGGATGGAAATATTGTTGTTATCTAGATTTGCTGTGATGACATTGAGAAAAATATTTTAGTCAAAGCCCTTCTACTCTTGTTTCTTGATACGGTTGGGGTCAAACATGTGACATTCCTGGTAGACAATAGAACAGAACTCTCTACCTTCAAAAGTTCCCTCTGTCAAAATGCCATTACCAGGCCAACGGGGACTCTCATGTCTCACTCCTTCTTCCAAGCACCAATTAGCAGCCTGAGAGGACATCCCACCAAACATAAATGTTTGTATAAGCCAGTCCTCATACCACGTGTGGGAAGAGATCTTCTCTTCAAGTTAGAAGTGACTGTCTCCTTCACACCAAGCCAGTCAACCTCCCTCTGATTTAACCTTGAACTTTCAACTTTGACTATTGACTTTTTTTTTCTTTTCTTTTTTTTTTTTTTTAATTTTCTTTGACTATTGACTTTTAACTTGCCTGAGAAACCTGCCACCACCAGTGACATTAAAGCTGCACTTCAAAACACATTCCAGGGATCCATTGGGCTAAAACATCATCAACTGCAGCCAGGAAAACTGTGTTTGGGAGATCAGAGACAGATTTGCTTCCATCATTTGTTCTGAAAGCTCAAGATGCAGCAATAGATGGCTCAGACTTCAGGGTCGGTGTCACCAATCTCGAGATATCTGGTGGCTCTTATAGGTGCCTACCCAGGTTGGCCCAAGGCATTGCTCCTCTGTGCTAAGAGTGCAGCAGAAGTTTGAAGGTTCCTACTATAAATGATCATCCCTGGATATGGCCTACCTGCCCTTGCCTATCGCCAGCAACAATGGGGATGGACGACGCAAAACTTACAGAACTGTGCAACATAGAGACTGCAAAGCTCGAAAAATGTTAAAGAAAGAAAGCATAACCCTACGGGAACATAGGGCTGTCCTCAACCTGTAGCTCGCGACCCCAGCAGGGGTCGAATGACCAAAACACAGGGGTCGCCTAAAACCATCAGAAAATGTTATTTATTTGAAATTACAGTTTTGAAGTAGCCACCAAAATTATTTTTTTGGTTTGGGGTCACTGCAACATGAGGAACTGTACTGCGGGGTCATGGCATTAGAAAGGTTGAGAATCAACCTTTTGAATTGATCAGTTATACCTGGAAACACACTTTTGTCCACACATGTAACCCAAGTGCCTATTAACCACTTTTACAGGTCTCCGGCCTTGTATCCTCTGTTATGTCTTCTGGAGGATTTAACTGGGCCAGATAGCACATTCTAAAGAGACAACGTACTCAGAGTCCTGCTCTGGTAACTCAGGACGCTAACCCATGCACACGTGAAGCCTACAACACCACTCACAGGATTTTCTCCTAACCTATTCCCCTTGATTCTTGTGCCTTTTCAAGTCACTTACCCCAATATTTGCTCCCCAGCCCCTGCCACACTGAATATGGTTTTTGCCCTAGGCTTATGGTTAATTACCCCAAGACAGGGTGAAGACTAGTAAGACCTTTAGAAATGATAGAGAATTGGTGAGCAAAGACACAGTGGATCCTTTCCTAGACCAGATTCCTCACTCCGCTGTCAAAGTCTGCTTAGGGAGATACAATACAATGAGGGAAATAAACCCGAACTCCTAATGGGAAAACATTCATTCTTGGGGAATTTGGGTAGGGTCCATCCTGGGACTACTGAGAGCCATGATGCTGCTTCTAGTTGGGTCTTAGCTCAAAAAATCACAGGCAACATGCCTAATGAAGATTTGCCAGAGAAGCTAATCCAGAGGAGTAAATGTAATACAAAATGACCCCTCCTAGCACGTATACTGCCATTTCTTTATTGCCCAGTTACTTCAGTGGTTTTTGCTGCAGTTCCGGTTGTGTCTGTCTCCGAGAAATGTCTGGTCACTGTGATGCACAGCTAGTCACTATGATACATATTATGGGAACCAATACCCAATGGAGAAGCCATTCTGCCTCTCTAGCTCTTGTTTGTTTATACCTCATAAGCCCAGTGTCAACAGAGATCAAGGCCTGGTATTTTAAGAATGATCCTGATCAGTGTCCATCACTGTAAGCAACTATTCCTCCAAATCTTGAGTATTGTTTAGGTGTTTTCTTTTCTTTCTTTCTTTCTTTCTTTTCTTTTTTTTTTTTTTTTTTTTTTTTTTTTTTTTTTTTTTTTTTTTTTTTTTTTTTTTTTTTTTTTTTTTTTTTTTTTTTTTTTTTTTTTTTTTTTTTTTTTTTTTGTCTTTTTGAGACAGGGTCTTGCTATGCAGTTGAGGCTGGCCTTGAGCTCACTTTCTTAGTCCAGGCTGGTCTCGAACTCGCACCGATCCTTCTGCCTCAGCCTCCCGAGTGCTGGGATTACAGGCGTGCGCCACCACGCCCGGCTTGTTTTGGTGTTTTTGCTTGCCTTTGTACTTTAAGTTTTGAATATTGGCCAAAATTCCTTAGCAAGGACAATACTGAGTTAAAAAAAAAAAAAAAAAACTTTTTAGATGTTCTGTGACTGGCATTCTATGTGTTTT
>PVJA010012031.1:0-53050 GCA_004027025.1 Myocastor coypus
AAAAAAAAAAAAAAAAAAAAAAAAAAAAAAAAAAAAAAAAAAAAAAAAAAAAAAAAAAAAAAAAAAAAAAAAAAAAAAAAAAAAAAAAAAAAAAAAAAAAAAAAAAAAAAAAAAAAAAAAAAAAAAAAAAAAAAAAAAAAAAGAAAAAGATAAAATAAAATTAATAAAAAGAAACCCCTCTCAGCTACTAAGTGCTTGATTGGTTATCTGAACAGATAGTCTGCTAAAGTCCATCTCAATTCCAGAGAATGCTGCTCTGGATTCCATTTGAAGAACTACGATGAGATGGTTGGAAGATACCCTAGTATCACAAGATTTCAAGAATTGTCCAATTTGGCCCCAAGTCATTTGGCATAACTGTCATCTTGTCTCTGGTCACTTGTCACTGCTCACACTACCGATAGTCATACTCCAGACCCCAGGCCCAGCATCTGTAGTGCATTACTTCTGTTAGCTACTAATTTTGTGAGTTGTGCATTATTCCTGCCACCTCTGGAGAGTTAAAGAAACTAGGACTTGAAAAGATGAAATCTTTCACTGGAGGCTTCACAGATCAATCAGCCTGTGGGCTCAGCCACTTGGCGAGCGAAAGCAAGAGGTTCCTGAGTGTCAGGTGCAGCCTTGTTACACCAAAACAAGATAATAAGAGGACTGCGGACACAGCTTGCCATTAAAGTATTTATCTAGCCTGCACTAGACCTTGCTTCCATTTGCCAAGTCTGAAAGAAGAAAAACTCAGAAGATTCCTAAGTGGTAAATAGTCAGACAGCTGGACTTCAAAAGCTAATCTCTGCAAATAGCCACTTTAGCAAACTCTTCAACATGCACCCCATAAGCGCAATGTGATGTTTCTAAGATCTTATAAATGTACTCAACATTGAGCCAAAGTTAGTGGATAAAGAAAGATAATTATATATCAAGTTATTAACAAACAGCTTTTTCGTTGATATAAAAATTTTGAGTCACCTGGAAAATGACTAAATCAAGGGCTTAACCTTTAAGATAGCATTCAGCATGATGAGACCATTTGATTTATTTATGTATTTATCTATTTTTTTTTTTTTTTTTTTTTTGAGTACCAGGGCTCAAACTCGGAACCTTGTGCTTGCCCAGCAGGAACTTAGGCCGCTGATCTATCTCCCTGACCCAAAACCATTTCTCTAAGTTTGCATTATTGTGTATTATTTGTGACACCTCTTCACAGCTTGTGTTGTGTATATACAACATTAAATATATTGAAAATGTTATGAGCACAGGTTAGCACAGCCCATTTCAACAACTATATCTTCTGTCATCATATTATGTGACTAAAGGAAGGTACTTTCTCCTCAGCTTCTTCACAGAGGTAACCCCCCCTTTATAACCACTTCAAACAATATCATACAAGTTATCTTTATTCTAATTGTTAGGATTGTCTACAACCTCATCATTTGCAAGAGTAACCTCTGATATTTCCCAAAAGCCACATGATTTCTTTTTTTCACCTGTGATTCTTACCACTTTTTTGTTATCAGAAAAATATTTGTTCTTAGAAAGGTCATTGGCTCCACTGGCAGCGGGCCAACAAGTATCCAGTTGAGGGGTTGCGATGGTCACACTGTGGGCGATTTCTGTATGACCAATGTAAGAGGAATGAAATTTATCTTTCCATTCCCTCCCTGCATTTATCAGTTTATTCTACCACAGCTCATCTGTCCGTCCCCTCTGCCAGGACTCACAGACTATGCATTCCACCTCATGATCTTGTTTGTCTAGTCCATACGGAGACAACAGAAATAATTAAGTGTGTATTTCATGGCTTACTTCCTTATTTCTCTGAAGCATTCACATGTCAACCAGTCATGCTGCCTTCCTATCATCCATCTGTCACACTCTCTGCCCACCCTGCATGGATCCCACTCCACAACGAGTCATATTTCTCATCCATTTTCCAGTGTTTTGCAATATTTATTGTCTGCATCAAACATGTTATTTCATCTTGTGTTCTGGCCATTGTGACAGGATAACGTGTTAACGCAGTAATTTGAGGAACCTTGGATTTGATGAGTTTCCAGGAAGGTTGCCGGGTGCTTTGCATTTCTGCTCTCAGAGACTGCAACTGGCTGAGGCGAGAAACCCGGAAGCTACCCTCTCTGCATCTGGAAAGCCAGCCAGGCTCCAGCTGGGTTGGCACAGAGAGGGAGAGGAAGGGGGTCGTCGGGCGGGCGAGCAGGAACTGCGAGCAACTGACAAGCGAGGAAACACTGCAGGGCTTCCTCACGGAGGCCCTGGGGAGTGGACGCGCCCAGAGAGGACCAGCCACCTCAGGCTCCCTGAGGGGCGTCCTGCTGGTGGTCTTTCGTCAGGAGCGGAAAGGTGTGGTTCTACGTGAATCACTGAAATATGTGAAATTTAGAAATGTTCAAATTCTACTTCACTATGAAGCCGTAA
The DNA here is from genome assembly GCA_004027025.1 of Myocastor coypus. Lineage (NCBI taxonomy): Eukaryota > Metazoa > Chordata > Mammalia > Rodentia > Myocastoridae > Myocastor > Myocastor coypus. The sequence continues at coordinate 2,431 of PVJA010012031.1, forward strand.
GTCAAGGGTCAAAACCCTAGAAATAAGTCCCAGTTCATATTTAAAGAACTCAGTGTTAGTCCGCTGCTCAAATATATATCTTACTCGATATTGGTGAGAAAAATCTATAAAAAATTGAATTTCTAAGTCAAATATTGAATGTTTTCATTGAAAAATGGGCTGAAATAATATTAGAAAACTTAGCGGCTTCACAGATGGATGTAGAAGGCTTTGGGAAATCACACTCAGTCTTTCTAAGAATAGCATGCTTACCATAGAAATATGTTTTATTTTTTCATGGGACATAATCTAAAAGCAAAAATAATATGCATCATGTATTTATGTCGATATTTTGTTGCTATAGCTATGATCTAGACAGGTGAAATTAGCATAGCTGTAATTGTAACGAAACTTCATAAGGCATTATCTTCTGTAACAAGTAACCTCATCTTAATTATAGTATTTTAAATATTTAAAACAGTTATTTTCATGTAGAGGTTATTTGAAGCAATTCTTCTACATATAATAAACCACGAGTTGATTATAAGCATTGGAAGGGGAAATGTACATTTTATAATCTGTGATATAAACACAGACAACAGAATTAAATGATTTAATTAAAGTCACACACACACACACACACACACACACACACACACACAGAATTCAGGATTCTGGCCTAGATGCGATGGATTAGATTCATTTCTCTCCAGTTTTTTAGCTAAATACAACCGGAGACACATCTAGGAGACAACTGCAAAAGAAATCCACAAGTTAAAATAAGGAAGGAAGGCCAGCGAGATAGCTCAGCAATCTAAAGCATCCACTTAGGCACGTTTAGGCAACTGCAGGGACCACAGTTCAACTCCCGGCACCACATGCTGCACCAGTTCCACCCCAAGGGTAGGCTGAGCCAGCCATAACATAAATAAAATAAAATAAAATAAAAAAGAGTAACGGAAGAAAGCTGGTGTGCAAGTCTGGTTGCGCAGACCCAGGACACCTGGGGATGGCACTCACACCACTGCCCGAGCCCCGCACCCTACCACAGGAGATAGTGACACAAGCCCAGCACCTTTTAGCCTCAACAAATAGCAGTTCCAGCCTGGCCAGGGTCAGGCCATGCCTGGATGAGACAGGACTCCTCCTAGAGCAGCCCACAAGGTCAGCCCCTCCACAACAGGAGGTACCGGGATCTCTGCTGCAGTCAGCAGCCCTACAATCACCTTCTCCCCAGCATCCTCCACCCCACTGAAAGACGTCAGAGGAGCTGGACAGAGAGGGCAGGGAAAGCAAGAGCTCATCTCCAGGACGGTGCTGTGGCCCTGTGGCCTCAGCTTGCTGTCCCTGACCAAGAAACCCTGGGGGCAGTGAGGCCTGTGGGCTGCTTTGCTCCACAGCCCACACCAAGCATGAGCGAATCTCTGGTGAGCAGGTGAACAAAGTAACCCAAAAGAGCTCAATTGTCATACCATAGAAAGCACATGATATTAATGCAGACCAGTGTTTTCAAGAAAAACCTGAGCAGGGCAAATACATATGGGACAACTTAAATACGTTCTAGAGTCAGTTAAGATGACAGAAAAAAAAAAATATCCAAGATACAGTTCCTTAAAATTTACAACATCTGGGGCCAGCCAGATAGCTCAGCGGATTAAAGTGCCCGCTTAGGCAGATGCAAGGACCAAGGTTCAATCCCCAGCCTGCCGTGCTGATCCTGCCCCCCGGGTAGCACTGAGATGGGGACCGAGACTGAGCATGGTGGCAGAGAGCTGTAATCCCAGCACTTGGGGAGCTGAGGACGGGAGACTGACTCCAAGTATGATCTATGTATGTAGTGAGACCCTGTAGACCCTGCACTGAATACAAAGAATAAAATAAGGTAAAATATAGCTATCTGTTCTAGTCCACATCCCGCGCAGCGTCTCGTCAGCGCTCACTCCTGCTGCCGCACTCGGTGCTGTGCTCCTTGGCCAGCCTCACTCGGCCCCAGCCTGAGAGCTGGCAGTCTGCTCTCCAGCGCTCCGTTGTGTCTCTTAACCCCAACTGTCCGCCTCGCTACAGGTTTCAAAGCCACAGATCTGGACAACTGGCCTGAACCGACTGCCGTTGTATGGCAGAATAACCCTCGCCTCTTCCCAATCGGTCTTCTCAGGTCTTTCATCCCCACAACACTAATAGGAAGGTAAAACATATCATAAGCCAAGCTCAAACCGCATTTAAGCTCAAGCCATGTTCTAAAGACAGAAATAGAGAAATCTACCTTCAGGTTCTTTGCATAGGCAAAATTTCTTCAACGCCGCACAGATATCACCCATCATAACAGAAGGGAAGGATGAATTTTGCATTAAGTGTTTTTTACTTACCAACAGGCAATAATAAGAGAGTTAAAAGATAAGTCATGAGATAGCTTACATGTAAGAATGAAAATCAGTTGCATCATGGCTTTATATAAAGAATAACTACAATTATATATATATATGTAATTTTATTTATACATCTATAGTCAACGTACTAAACTACAAAAGATTATGCTGCTGCAAGCATACACAGTAGCACTAACTATCACACAAAAGCAAAGTAAGAGGAACATGAGGCCCTACCACACACTGCCCACGGGCTGCCACCTGCACACGATGGCGAGGTTAAATGTGCAGAGGATGTGGCTTAACAAGCGTGCTTTTGAATTATCGATACTTTTATGCATTGCACAATTCTGAAGAATGGGTAGACTTTACCTAGAGTTAAACAAATACCGGATGACACAATGCTTCCATTCCTGACTATATTCTTAAGATATGTGAGACATTGTATTTACGAAAGGATTTGGATAAGAACTTTTTTCAGTTATGTTAAAGATCATGTTTACAATCACTTTATTTTAGCTTATTGGTACATTTTTGTAGTACCTATGTTGATATACCTTGTATGGAGTTGACACATAAATATAACCCATCTTAATTCTTTTTTATAATCCCCTGGATAAGAGTAATTAAAACAGTTCTTTAAAAAACATAAAATTTCATTATGCTTACAATGCACTACTGCTTAAAGTGTGAAAGACAGTTACGTTGAAAAATTGAGCAACACGAAAAGCATATAAAAGTCTTAAGTGGGTGAAAGAATTCCAACACCGTAGAGAATATAATTACACTGCCGTTTATAGAAAGCTCAAAACAGGGTGAACAGCCACATCCATGTAAGTTGGAACCATTGTTACCTTTGCAGAACTATTTGTGTCAGCAAGAGGGTAAGAGGAACACGTGCGGAAAGATTCCATGTGTTAATGGGAGCTGGTTATACAGGCGGACTGAAAAATAAAAATCTACCAAAGTCTACACTTCAGCTTCATGTATCTTAAATACATTTTTTCCTTAAAAAAAAAAAAAAAAAGGAAAAAGGAGTTTAACATCTGAATAATATAATTAACTGGCAGAATATATCAAAAAATAAACAAAAACTTGAGGAAAACTCCTGGTTCAAAATCCTAATTCTGGGACGGGCGTGGTGGTGCATGCCTGTAATCCCAGCACTTGGGAAGCTGAGGCAGGAGGATTGGTGTGAGTTCGAGACCAGCCTGGGCTACAAAAGTGAGCTCAAGGCCAGCCGGCACTGTATAGTGAGACCCAGTCTCAAAAAAAAAAAGACAGAATCCTAATTTTTATTTTTGTTTCATTTATTTACTTACTCACTTTAATGTACGTGATGCAGAATCTCACTACACAGTTTGAACTCCTAGTGATCCTCCTGGTTTTGGCCTCCACAGCGCTGGGATTACAGGTGTGCACCACCATTTCCGGACTCTGTCTCGGGCTCAGCTCACCTCGGGGCAGGACCTGCACGGCCTACAATGCTGGGGATCCAACCCAGGTCTCGGTGCTGGCCTAAGAAGGTGCTTAGTCTGCTGAGCTATCTCACGGGCCCCAAAGTTTTAAAGAATACATGTAAAATAGCAATAAAAGAAGGCACGGTCATGAGTAAGGTTCACATGAAAATTAGCAGATGGGAAAAGAAAATCTAAATCCAAAATGGATTGTTAAATAAGCACCTAATTTTTGGATTAAAATTCTCAAGGCGTACACAATGCCAAGAGACCACATGAATGCCTAGGAATTACTGTCCTGCCATCCTTGGTGGAAGACTGGCCTTTATGGCTTGGCTGTGGACTTGTAGCGTGGCCACTGTTTGTTTCTTTCAGTGGTTGACAGGCCGACCTGACTAACACTTTTGCCACATGTTTACACAACTACATTAGGACAGATACATAAAATGACTGATGGCAATGTTGGGCGGAAAAGCACGCAACTCGAAATACCTAAAAGTCAAGCCATGGAGAATCGATTAAATATAATAGAAATGTTTTATTCTTACTGTATCCAGAATGCAAAGATTGACTGATGAAATAAGGTAGATCTGTATGGAAATATTCTCAGTGATATAAAATGAAACAAACTGCAGGATGCTATAAGAGGCATACGCTCTGCTCTGTGTTTATACGGACACATGCATACAACAGCTACTAAAAGTGGCTCTGGGCTGGGCGTGGTGGCGCATGCCTTTGATCCCAGTACTTGGGAGGCTGAGGCAGCAGGATCCGTGTGAGTTCAAGACGAGCCCAGGTTACAAAAGTGAACTCAAGGCCAGCCTGAACTGCATAGTGAGACCCTGTCTCAAAAAGACATAAGAAAAAGAAAGACAGTGAGAGAGAGAGAGAAAGAGAGAGAGAGAGAGAAAGAAAGAAAGAAAGAAAGAAAGAAAGAAAGAAAGAAAGAAAGAAAGAAAGGGAAGAAGGGAAGGAAGGAAGGAAGGAAAGAAGGAAGGACAGAGGGGGAGAGAAAGAAAAGAAAAAGAAAGAAAGAAAGAAAGAAAGAAAGAAAGAAAGAAAGAAAGAAAGAAAGAAAGAAAGAAAGAAAGAAAGGGAGAGAGACAAAGCAGGCAAAGCGGCTCTGGGAAGGGAACGTGGACAAAAGCGGCGAAGGCTCTCGCTCTCCTTTTATACAAGTCTGTTCGGACTTTCTTTAGAAGCATAACTGCTGCCAAATTTACTCTAAAGGATCTGTTAGATGTAAATTTATACATGCGGCGTGCCACTTAGGGTTTTGAGAGACAGCTATTAGAAACATACTAAGACGGTTCATCCTTTTAAGTATCCCGAGGTCAGCGCCCTCGCAGGCGCAGCCCTGCACCCTCGCAGCGCTCGGATCTGCCCGTCGCCTGCCCCCCTCCGCGGGCCTCCCCGACCCTGACTCATGAGGCTTTGGGGGGACAACTAGACATAAACCATAACATAGGGTATACATCAGTGAGTACCCTTTTTGAAGGCATTAAAAGACAATAATAAGGAGACAGAGTGGTCTCAGAAAAGGGCACGACTCCAAGCAGCCCAAATGGGTAGGAACAATGGATTGAAGTCTAACCCTTGCGTTCACTTATGCTGCCAAAGTTACGGCACTTCCGTACCACAGAGGATTTAATTTACATACGTTCTAAGAGAAAATAATTCCATTAGTACCGATGTTAGTTGCACCATGTCAGTTCTTCGGGATTTCCCGTTCAAGAGCATTGCGCTGTATTTGTACAGCTTGTGCCTATCGTCCTATCAGACATAAAGTAGTGTTTATTCTTTCCGAAATTTTAGTGTGCACTGTCCTCAGAAAAGGAGTCTATGAGTGTCATGTTTAGACATTTTGAATCATGTCAGGATGTAACATGTATGTGTAATGTATGTATTTATAAACATGTACACAGAGCTGCATAATAAATTATACATGTATACTAAATGTTATGCAAAATTCAAATACAATAGCCTTGTCATCCACTTCATGCAATAATTAAGTCACTGTAAAAAAAATAATAAAAATGATGTGAGAAAGTGATATAAAAACAGGCATTAAATTTAAATTTACTGCAATAGCCCCTTGCAGTACTCTAGGCTACTCAGCCTGTTGTAGGCTACTCAGCCTTGTCAACCTTTGACAGACCTGCATAGCATGATCTGTGGAATACAGTGGAGATGACTTAACACAAATAATTTCTTAATATACGTTATATCCTTAACATCTTTCTGTTTAATACATCAGTATGCATACTTTTGTCAGGATATACTTATGTATAGTGTTATTTAACAAGAAAAACCATGCCACTTAAAATATTAACTACAGGTCCAGCCAGATAGCTCAGCAGATTAAAGCACCTGCTTAGGCAGATGCAATGACTGGGGTTCGATCCCCAGCATGCCATGCCAGTCCTGCCCCCCGGGGCACACTGAGAGGAGGACTGAGCCTGGCCATAGTTGTGCACCCCTGTAATACCAGCACTTGGAAGGCTGAAAACAGGAGGATTGCTACAAGTCTGATCTGTGTGGTGAGACGCTGTAGACCCTGTACTAAATACATAAAAATAGAATATTATCTACATACAATAGAAATAATACACATGTAAACAAAATAAACATAAATATTTGGATGCCGCTTCCGTGCTGTGTACCATTAAAGGTGCAGCACAAAGTGGCCAGTGATGCGTGGCTGCCACACAGAGTGTCAGAGGCCCGGCCTACACCTTTTAACTTTTAATCAGTTTTTTATCTCTGGATTGTACTGCAGCTTTACTCGCATAATGAGCAGCAGTTATTCACACTGAGATATGAAAACTCAAGAAAAGTCACCTGCAGAGGTACCCATGCACAGATGTCTCTGTACTTCTTAACTTTTAAAAGGTGTTCGCAAACATTTTTGAAACATTGAAGTGACTTCAGAGAAGCTACCAAAATAGTAACTAAAAATAACTCCAGGTTCAAAAATAGGCTTCAAATATTCCAAATTTTTATGGCATTTAATCATATAGGAAACTCAGAAAAGCATATCCACTTATGACTTGTCCATGTGTGAAAGCAACTTTAGACCTATCCCTGTATTTCTAGACTCTCTATTATTTATTCCCAAAAAGCAAAGACATTGTCTTTCACTACTGAAGTCCTACTAGCAAACTCAGGGTTTGTCCTGTTGTCTGGTACAACTTTAAGATGCTGTTTTTGTCTTTGTTTTTTGGGTTTGGTTTTCTTGGTGCAGGGTCTCACTATGCAGCTCAGACTGGTAGTGATCCTGCTGATTTCTGCCTCCCTAGTGTTGGGATTACAGACATACGCCACCACACCCAGACTCCACGGCTGGCTGAGCACACCTGTATTGGGGCCAGCACCGCATGCGGTGCCAGGGATCAAAACGTGGTCCCTGCATTTATCTAAGTACGCCCTTAGTCCACTGAGCTATACCATGGGCCCTTGGTGCTGTATACTTTAGAAGTGCTCGCTTTACATCCGTTGTCCCAGTCGGAAACTTTGCAGTGAACTCAACGCATATTCTGGTCGAGTGTCCAACACAGTCTCAGGTGTTTCACTTAATTTGTAATTTCTTTTTCAAATTACTTTAGAGATTCATGCTTATTTAGGAAATAGCTCTAACTCAATTTTATTATTCTTCTGTAATTAGTAGCAGTAGTATGCAGATGTTCTGTGAACCTAATTTTAACTGAAAAACAGAGACACTAACATGCCTATGTTTTTCAAGTTTCTCACGTTCGGATTACCTCAAATCATTTCCAGTGTTCCTTAAAAGTAAAGAAGGCAACTCTGTGAATCTGCTCCTTCTAGCCACAGGGAATTTTAGGCAGCAAAAACTGGGTAAAAGTTTCTTAAAATCCTGATCCTACTAATTCACTGCTTACAATGTAGCCCCAGACGCCGATTTGGTATTTGTAAACTAGTTCTTGCTAGAATGTCGAGCAAAGGCCTTGAGCTCACTATGAAAAGGAAAAGCTCAGCAGAGAGACACGCATGAACCCTGTTCCTCTCCTCAATGCAGTGCTGTGAGTTCCGGATGTGCTCCCTAGAAACTCTTCCGGCGGGGCACCTGCAGCTAGGCCTGAGATGCATGAAGGGAGATGCAGCGCTTTTCTCGGCGGGCATCCAGGCACACAGTCCGCACACTCCACCTCCGAGCTTCCGGCCCTCCTTCTCAGCGTCTCGGCCTCTTCCACTCTGTTTCCAGCTCAGAACGGTAACTGTCTCAGGCCTGGGTCTCCTCGTGACCCAAGTCTCTTCTTCACTTTGTCCAGTTCCATAACCTATGTACAGCCTATGTGTTTACCTTTTCTCTGTGGGTACCCTGTTTTCTTTCCTCCTTAAGTTTAACACCTTTCCTTCAGTGGTTAATACAAGTCTCAACTGCACACCCCGAACTGAATTCACGAGCACCTTTCAAATCACCCCCACCCCTTTTCTGCAACAGTAACTCTATGTTTCCAGAACAAAATATTCTATGTGTCTCACTGCTCGGTCACAACCTCCACATTCAAGCTGAAGGCACCCTTTACTCCTCAAAGTATAAATGTCAGCCTCAGCCCTGTGCCGTCTCCCTAGGCTTCCTCTGCACTAGTGCATGGACATCCCAGCTGGGCTCCAGGCCTCTAGTTCCATGCAGTTGGCGCCCTGGCATCGAGGACAACACGCCTAGGCCCAGTCACGCTGCTCCTCTTTGCAAGCCTTTCAGGTGCCTTCTCTTCACACTTGGAGCAGAAATCCACCTGGCTGTCAAGGCAAACGAACGCTCTTTCTGCCTTCATTCTTACTTGTCCTTCTTCTCTGACTGACTCCACAGATAGCAGGTTGGCCTAGTGAGGCCCCGTGGGCACGGGACAGGTCCTGTCTCCGAGCCTCTGCCATGAGTGGATGCTCTTTCTCCAGATGTGCTTGGAGCCCCTCTCAAGGCGTCCAATGGCCGAGGAAACTTCTGTTTTTTTTTTTTTTTTCTTTTTGAGACAGGGTCTCGCTATGCAGTTGAGGCTGGTCCTGCGCTCACTTTTGTAGCCCAGGCTGGTCTCGAACTCGCACCAATCCTCCTGCCTCAGCCTCCCAAGTGCTGGGATTACAGGCGTGAGCCACCACGCCTGGCATGGCCGAGGAAATTTCTTTAAGACTCCCTTTTATCAAAAGACTTAGCGATTTCATACCACTGTTATGCTTGTTGTTTCTTTCCTTATGACACTATCTAACATTATAAATTCGACCTTTATTTTTAATGCCCGTCTTATCCCCCAACTCCATTGCATTTTGCTGCATTTATATCCAAGAACACACCGCCTGTTCTTCAGAAGGACTCGTTGGACGTCGGGCGGTCTGCTCAGGTCCCAACAGTGCTGCTGGTCTAGTCTACGCCAACTACACTCACAAGACTACACTTGAGGCCAGCTTGTGTCTGTTTCAAATTCAAAATTCTCTTCCCCATTCAGAAAAAAAAGATGATGCACATGGAAAAAGACAAAATAATCACTGCTAATTTTTTTAACCAACACAACTTGAAGCCATACCTAAGCGTATAAAGTCTAGATTTTCTAGAATGCTATCAACAGGGAACCCTTAAAAACATTAAATTTTCAGCCATAATACTGTGTTGCCACTACAGTAAAGTGTTAGCTTTGTACCACCAGTGTTCTACAGGGTGAGCCATCAGTTCTATTAACTTTTCAACTTGATAAAGGAGCGGCATCTTCGAGCAGAGTTGTGGGCGATGCTGAACGCCCAGGATCAGGGCTGAACCGGCAGCTCTTCTGTTTCTCACTGTGGTTGGGGTGATCGTCTGCCAGCAGCAAAAGGCTGTGGAGAGCAAAGCATTTGCAGAGACAGAGAGGAAAAAGCAGGGTGGGGTGGGGGAATCTCACACCTCAAGTGAGGTTAGAGAAATGCGTGAAAGTGGAAAACCGTGCAGAAGACAATCCCTGCCATAGGAAGGCTGTAGCCATACAAGTCACAGATTTGTTTGGCAGTGATGTAATGTCGCATTTCTGCGAGATCCTCAAAAGGAGGCAGAAGAAGCAAGAGTCACCGATAGGCTCCTTGTTACAACTGTGCAAACGAAAAGGTCCACCTGGGCCAGCAGCGGGCGGCAATTCCAACCAGGGCAAGCACAAGTCCCGCTCTGTCTGCCTCATCCCAGCCACGAAGGATTTCAAGTGTTAAAGTAGGTTAAGTTCTTCATAGTTTGTACTTTATCTGTTATTCTGTACAGTACTACAGTATTACAATAATTTTATGTGAATATTTTGGTGTTGAGAAATGAATCTTCTCAGTTTCTATTGTTTCTTATGGAGACATTCCTTTTGATGGACAAGAAGTGCTTTATACTACAAGTACATTCCAAGAATGGATTATATGTGCAAACCAAAATTTTACTGTATCTTTACTGGCACTAAAATATGTGAGCTATAGAATATCATGCATGCCACAGGGGTTCCAGAACCAATTATTAAAATTAATATGTTAGATTCAGGTTTAAGAATTCTAAGTTGCCTTTGATCTTTTGACAAGAAGTCAAATCTATTCCAAAAATATATATAAACAAATGACGACTCTCAGTTTGGAGAGAAATGTAGGAGGGAAGCGATGCATCCTGGTTCTGCGCAATGTCACATGGCCATGAAAGAATTACCACGAAGTCAGATTGTCGGCATGGATGACCAGCTAGTCTAGAATGCAAGCAAAGTAGTTTTGATACAAGGAAATTCAATGTAACTCTCAACCTGCTAGTTGTCAAGTTCATGTTTCCCAGAATCAAAGAATGAATGCTGAGAAACAGTAGAGGTTACCAATAGGAAAGGTTTATGGAGACTAGAAATAGTGCCTGGAGACAGGGGTCCCAAGCGGACTACTCCACACCTGATTTTGCAAAGGAAGGTTTTTAGAGAAAACCATGAGGAAGGAGAATGTCACAAGGTATGACCCACACCGAGCAAAGCAAAAGTCAACCAATAGAGTAAAAGCTCAGCAGATTAGCTAATATTGATCCAGTAGGGAAGCAGGTGACACAGTAAGTACGCATGAAACAAGGACCTTTTTAGGAACAGACCAGCTGGGGCTTCCTGCCCCCTGCCAGGGTAACATATGTTAATGCGATTTCATTGTTTGCCTCTTGGGGAGGCATGTAGGCCTGGTCATTTCGTCTTCCTTGAGGCTTGGCCTCCATCAGATGCTGCGTTAGCCACATCTGTGACGCGCTCTCATCTTTGGTATGGACTTTCTCCAGGGTTCCGCTGTGTCTTACCGCGGATGATAGTTCTATCTAACTCAGCAGACCATACTACCATGCCATTTGGTTTAAAAATCGCATATGTGCATATCACAAATCTGTAAAAGAAATTTCTAACTTCCAAAATAAACAGTTACTATATATTTCCCTTTGGTATTGTCATCTATTTTTCAATTTTTAAATGTAGCAGGCACATATTACATTCTTGATTAGCATTTTATACATATTTTGTTCTCCACTCTTGGAAACGTTGCTAACATGAGCCAAATGAAGTCATGCAGACTTATAGACATGCGACTCTGTTGCCAGGGTCAGTAAGAGAAATATCCCTCGCCTCCCGCCTTGCATAATAAATGAGCAGACACTGAAGTTCACCCAGCTGCTTTCCTCACAGGCACCATTATTCCTTGTATGTAAAGTTTACTTTTACTCTAAGGATATTTCTGTTTAAGTTTCCTTGGAAATCAAATAAAGCCAAAGTTAGCCACGCTTCTAGTAAGTATTTCATGTAATGAACGATCGATTCACCTAGCACACTATCAAAATTTACCTGTAATCAGCTAATCAGTAGCTGATTATAATAACATGTAGATAAAACCAATAACATGTAGATAAAAATAAGACACCTGAAACTTAAAATCATTTTTTTACAGATTTGGCTGGGTTGCATAAATAAGAATAGAAAGTTAAGAGTGCACCATAGTTCCATGGCTAATTACTTTAGAAAAAAAAAAAAAAAAAAAACTTTGGCCACCAGCATAAAAACACTCAAGATTATTGCTCTATGTATACAACTACTTTCTCTTAGTTCAATGAGAAGAAATGTTTGTACCAACAGTGTTTAGAAAAGTTACCATGTTTGCATCTTGTGCTCTGAACAACTACTATGAAGATAACAATAAGCATTGCATCAATTATTGTGGCTGGCCTACCATAGTGTTTTGAAACTGTCTCAATGTTATTTCTTATTAAAAGTAATAAAAATTTAAAAAACATAAGATAATTATATTAAAACAAAAATGATTAAAATAAGTTCATGTGAGCTCAGACTCCACGTAAAGAGAAGCGGGGGCGGGAGGGGGGCGCTGGCCATGGTCATCTTGCGGTGCCGTCTTGAACGCTCCCAGCTTCCATCCGCTGCAGCCCTTCCTTCCGGCTCCTGTGCCCCGTGTGTGCCTCTGTGTGCTCAGGCTTCCTGCAGACCCCATTCCATTTTCTTTCTCTAAGGAAGGCCTCTTGATTCCCTCCTCCTGAAGCTGAGTAACTAGGAAACGAGGCACTGCCTAGTGAGATTTTGTTAACAGCGGCAAAATCCAGTGATTGCAAGGGTGGAGAGGCCTTTGGTGGCTTACCCAAGACAAACCACGGCCTTGGGATGCCGGGGCTTCCATGGGCAGGGACGCCACAGGCCTGCTGGTGCAGAGTACCAAGTGAAAACAGACCCGGGCCGAATGCTCTCTGCTTCGGAAAATACCTCCATTCAGAACAAAATAGGCCATAAAGATCAGGAAACTTCTCTTTCTTTATTTCGATAAAAATTGAATGGGGACTGTTGATTGTTACTGCTCAAAGCACAATTTCATTTAAAAAAAAAAATGCTACGTACAGTATTATCACAAACAGAGAAGAAAATATTTCCACAAACATACCAGCACCCTTTTTTTTCTGACTCCATGATTTGGGCTACTAAAACTGAAACATATATCAATGGAATTCAGGCAGAGCTGCCCGCCTTCCAGAGGCTTTGCAGGAAGTGCCCTCCTACCGCCACAGAAGCCCGCTTCCTCCTCCCCACAATCTCATCCGGAAGGTTTCAACAGCTGTGGGCTTAGCCCTGCGCTGTGGCTCAAAAGACCTGTCTGTTACTAGGCCAGATTTAAGGCTGACATTGATCTCAGATATCAGATTTTATACCTTCCAAATTCACTTTGTCAATGTTCAAGGCTGGCATTCATGAGGTTTCTTTATTGGGAGTGGAGACTATAAAATGCCTAATATAAAATTGCCCCCTAGTGGCGGTAAACAGGCTCTTGCGGACAGCCACCTTTGTGAACAGGGGTCAAATCGGGCCTGGTTGATTTTCTTCCCGTCTGTGGGCTCCAGACTTGTGTATTAGCAACAGTGAGCGCTGCAAATTAAATCTTCTCCTGCATAGAAAATGCAGCAACCAAGTTTTCTTTCACAACTTGGCAGATTTTCCAAGGGTTTCATTGTGAAAATAAATGTCATGGGCAACTCAGTCAGAGCTTGCCGGGTCGGAGCTCTTTAACCTTTAGTATCTCTTAATGTTTCATATCCCACGGCTATTTCCATTAAATCACACCCAACCTGGCACGAAGAGCACACCAGTTCAGGGGCAATTGTGTGCTACTAGAGGCCCAAAGTGCGGTCTCTACCAATCTTTTTTAATACAAAATCGATAGCACTCCTTTTATGAACTTCAGTCAGTGTGATCTTTTCATTTTGGCTGACATAACTTCCACCGATGACAGAAATTTCATCTGGTTGACAATTATCCTAAGGAATTCTGCTTTCTAAAGAAAACGTGATCTCATGTAAATAAGAGAGCTGTAAAGTTGACGTATTTTTAATACGTAACTCTTAAAGTCTTAAAAGTTGTTTCCAGGGCTGGCAAGTGAGCTCAGCAGGCTAAATCACCTGCATAGGCAAGTGTAGAGATTGCAGTTCGATCCCCAGCACCACATGCCACACCAGCCACGCCATCAGGGCTGGGGAGACGGCTCAGTAGTCTAAGCACCTGCCTGGTAATTACAAGGACCTGAGTTGGATCCCCAGTACTACATGCCACGCTGGCTCCAGAACCCCAGTGCGCCATGCTAGCCAACAAAACCGGGTGTGGAGGTGCATGCCTGTAACCCCAGCACTGGTGTGGCTGACACAGGAGGATCGCTACAAGTCTGAGCTGCGTAGTGAGACCCGGAACCAAATAAACAATTAAATAAATAAATAAACAAACAAAGAAGAGGGCCAGGAAAGAAGTGGACCAAGAGAGATGATCGCTTAATCCAAGTTTTTTTGCTTTGTTTTGTTTTGTTATCATGGTTATGGTAATAAGACGGGAGCTAGAGGAGCAGAGAGACAGAAATATGCGTCTCCAGCAAGACTGAGGACGTGATTTAGTGACAGAACATATTGGTACTGATGAAGCAGGATTTACAGTGAGCCTAGGAGTTGCAGCCTCATGAAACACACCACCTAGGTCGAACTGAGCTATGCGACTCTGGAAAGGTCATTACTCACGTGGGGTCTCAGTGAATGTGATACTGTTTCTTCCTTTTCACAGTTATCCTTACAAATGATAAATGAGTTGGTGGCTACAGCATTATGTCAGTGTCTGCCAGTGAGTAGGCATTCAGTAAGTCCTAAGTTTTATTATATAATTATATTATTCATAACTTTATATTATGGTTTGTGTCCAGGTGTCCTCCTGAAGCTTCATGCAGTCATGGGTGGGACTTGATATGTTAATTTAAAATAATTACAGGCCTTGTGATTAACTCATGATCTGTTGTTGGGATTGTGGGTGTTAGTGCTACATCCGGTCTGGGGCAGACAGACTGAAGGCAACATAAGGCAAACAGGTTTGCTCTCTGCTCTTTGCTGCCACTGTGAACAGTTGCCCTCTGCCATGTGCTGCTCTGCCTTGGAGCCAGCTGAGTATGGACTGAAAGTTCTACTAATTGTGAGCCAAATAAGCCTTTCCTTCCTTCATTTTGAGTGTCTGATATTTGTCTAGCAATGAGAGAACAGTAACTGAAACATTTTATATTCCTGATGAGATTTATAAGTTACTTATAAAATCATAGATAGTAGAAAATATTGTAGAAAAATTATGGGCATAGCTGGAATGGTACTTTTTCACTATCAGAATTAGCCAGTGGCCACATAGATATTTAAAATCCAAATCATCAGGCTGAAAATTCCTGCTCACTCAAACTGTTTAGGAAGCGGACACTTTCAAATCCTCTTGAGGCATCATTTCTTGATGAATGCCACAGATTTTTCTTACTTGGCTGCAAAATAACTGAACTTAAGCTTTTATCCTCTGTCCTTACATCAATCACTTAATTGGTGTTTCTTTTAGTTACTTTGACATGACTGGGATAAGCACAAATCCAAAGAAGAAAAGTTTATTTTAGCTCAGTGTGTAGAGACTTCAGGCTATACTAAGCTGATTCCAAGGCAAGGTAGCATGGCAGACGGGATCACAGAGGGAAACCGCTCAGGGAATGGCAGAGAGAGGTCCAGGGTAGAAAGAGAGGCAGACTCCTCCAGGACATGACACCCAGTAATCACCTCCTCAGAGCAGGCTTCACCTCCTGACGTTCCACAGTGCTATAGACTCATCAGTGAGCTAATACCATCTAGAACTACCTGGAACCTTGAGAGGTACATTCAAGATACCAACCGTAACAGTATTGGTCAACGTTATTAGCAATCTCGAATTGAAAACAGACATTCCTTTAAAGGAGAAATGATTACTGAATAAACAAGATGGAATTTAACGAGTATTCCAAATTCAATGTATTCTCTAGATGCCAGGAAAGGCGGGCACCTGTGATGAGTCTATGAGAGGAGGACTGTCTACGTGTCAGATCACCCAGATCAACAGGCACACATCAGAGACTCTTCTAGAAGCTGTCTCTACCTCTCCAGTTTGCCCAAACAACCTACTGCTCAGGTGGCAAGTGACCAACAGGGTTAGGCCTCTTGGGTGGAAACCATGGCCAGGTCAGAGCAGCAATCTGCATTCTTGCGCTCACCCTGTCTGCAAGGTGCTCTCATTGCCAGAGGATGACACAGTAATCATCCCAACATAGTGAGCCATGCCACACACCATGAAGATATCTGACCACCTCTGGGAGTTTAAAGCAATTACAGGAAGCCTACTCATGCAGGAAAATACATGATTAAGTAACCACAAGCTTTAGCACCTTCATCCTTATCCTATTGCATAATGCTTTCATGAGATGCCTCTAAGATGAAAAGTCAAGAAAAAAGATTGCAAAAATTCAAAGTTCAAAGGTCCTTCATCTAGTGATATTTAAAGCTGCTATAAGTTACTTTTAATAAACCAATACAGATTTTTACTAAGTTTACTTGCACAAATAATTTTTAACATCTGAATTTCCTGCCTCAGTTTATGTATGTGAATATTTTTGATATAGGGAGAAAAAACTGATCCTAGGTGAATGACCTCCAAAATGATATAGGGAACCTCCAAATAACATAGGGGAAAAATGGTCTCTCAGCATTAAAAGTACCTGGTATGAGTTTGTGTTCTCTAAAACTGAAGAAAGAATTTTAGGAACAAATAGAGGTTATGAGCAGAATGGACTTGTTGGGGTAAAGAAAGCTCCTGTCTGAGAGAGGGACAGGAGGGGGGGTCCCCAGTGCGTGGTCCCCGAGAAGTTGTCTCTTTCAAAGACTTTTATAAAGGAAAACCATGTGCTGAGGCAGGTCTTCGGTGGTAGAGAAGACATGGAAACTCGCTTAGGTGGGCGTGAGGTGGGACAAATGCACGGTCAACCAATGAGATTACAATCGCCATTGCTGAGGTAAAATTGATTAAATCGAGGACCAAATGGGGAAGCGAGTCACATAGCAAGAATACCACCATGCTTGGTTGGACTTGAGCTTGTGACTTATGCTCTTTTAAGTTGATAGTTATTTAGCATATCAATCCCTGATGCCCATCCTGAGGGAAGTATGTGGCTGCATTTGTTTGCTCCTGTCTCGCGATCTGGCCAAAGGCAGAGGAGTGTCTGTCCATAGTTGTAAAGTCATCTTGTTTTCCATGTCGTCCTTGAGAGCCTGGCCCCATCTAACTGCCTAAAATATTTCTATCTAATTCAGCTACCTACAACACTTTCACTGAATATTTACGGTCTGTGACTGGCAGAAGATTGAAAGATGTCTTTGTATAGTCGTTGTTTGGTTATTGGGTGACAGAAAGTGGCCATAGCAGAAGTTGCTGCGCAAAATCTGTGCTGTCCTATTCAAGGGCCATCAGGATCAGATGGAGACTTTGCCTGTGATTTGGAAGCAGTAGCTAAAATCCAAACAATCACTACAACTTCAAAATGAGAAATTCTCCTGAGCAAACCAGTCTAAATATGTCACCATGCCCTAACGTGATAGTTTTCTAATTTTTCACAGAGCCTTATTAAAGACTGTGTGAGTACATAACACAATTTAGAAGGGCTTTTTCCTCATATGGTTGGCTTCTCCAGAGGAGCTAATATTTGTTCTGGGGATCAGGGAGCACTAGAGATAAAATTAAAGCTCATGCGTAGATCTCTTCTTCATCTAAGAAATCCCTTCTAAGCCTCATTGACTGAAGGCCTGGAGTATGTGTCAGAGGGTTGGGAGCCAAGCACAGAAGCACAGCTGCATAGCCTGAGAAGACGCTCTGCTAACTCAGTCACCTAGTTCCTGTGTTCTATTTTATACACGAAGTTGTTATATCCCTTCTATGTGTCTTCTTGTAGTGTGTATGGAAAATTAGTTCAGAAAAATACTTTTTTCTGTCTTTAAATATCTTGTCATGTCATGAAAGCAAACAGAAAGAAAAAAAAAAAAAAAAAAACACTCGTGGAGGAATTCCACAGCGTTAGAAACATGACAGTGACTTCCTAAAGGGAGTTTCTATTCTCATGTTCAGTTGAGATGGACCTGGTAGCCGCAGAGCTGTTTACAAAGCAGTACCAGGAGTGTTTTGTTTTGTTTTGTTTTGTTTTGTTTTGTTTTGTTAACGATGATTAACATGGAAAGTCGTATCAAGCAATAATTCAGAAATCAGCTTTTATTCTTCTTTAGTGAGTTTCCTAATTACACAGTACAAGAATTCCAGATAAGGTCCTTCAACATTCTCATGAAGAAGATGGTTATTTACATGTCAAGGCTGTAGAAATATATTTTGAACAAATCACTTATGTGTAGAGGCATTTCTATAGCATGGTAGTAACCATTATGTCTCTTGCTAATTTTTAATTAATTTTATAGAATTGAGTTAAAATTGTGAATTTAAACTCTTCCCTCTCTACTCCTCAAATGGAATGTACACTTTTTTTGGCCATGTTAGTCACTTATCAGATCTTATCATAAATCATATTTTAGTAGACGTCCAAAATGCTATCTGGCATGATAGCCTGGGTTTTATTTTTTTTAAACAAGTTCAATAATATTATCTATGTGATTTGTCTTTATCAACCCTTTTTCAATGATAGAAACTGCCTTCCTGGTATGGAATATTAAAATTCTTTAAACTCGATATTTAGAGGGCCTTTGTCATAAGAATGCAGAATCCTCTCTCTTCTTCTCTTGCTCTCCACATATATCTACACAAACATTTGTGCACATATGTGAAATATCTGCATACTTATTATGTGTATTGTGATGTAAAGAAGATGTCATGGGTGTAGTGCAACCCTTTGAAAAGGGAACCTGTATTAGTCTGGGAAACTAAGCGGAAGAACTTGTACATGCATCCTATTCGCTTTTCCTTTCTTTTTTTCTTCCGTATTTTAGGACAGGGTCTACAGGGCCTACAGGTCTCACTACACAGATCGACTTGTGGTGATCCTCCAGTTTTCAGCCTCTCTAATGCTGGGATTACAGGTGCCCCACCACGCCCAGTGTCAGTCACCATCTCAGCACGCAGGTGGTGGTGGGGCTGCGGGCTGTGCTCTGCCTAAATAGACGCTTTAGTCCGCTGAGCTATCAGGCTGGTCCTTCGTTTACCTTCTTATGGACTAATTCATTTTATGTAAGTTGCGTTAGTTTTTAATACTGGATGCTCCATTATAGTTGTATTAATGATTCATGTATGTAGTCCAAAGGGAGAAGATAGACTGGTAACATCAATCAGAGGACAGGAACGCCAGCCTGTGTTACAAAGGGTCCCATACAGGCCCCCTTGGTGAGGTACCTACGGCCGTCAGAGAAGTTCAAATTACAAGGAAACTCAAGGGATGAAACGGACTGTAGGCCAGGACAGACTGGACTGTCAGATGTGTGGCCAGGAACAGTGTTCATTCAGGCTGCATCCAAAATACGCTAGGCACGCCCCCTTCTCCAATCTCAATACTACGTCATGCACAGTGTGGAGCCGCTGACTTTCATGCATCAGTCACAGTCTGGTATCTTCATTTGCTAATAAAAACTTCATTTTTAGAAATATTGGTTTACCTGTTGGAAGAAGAAACAAAGTTGACACCCGGGAGCTTCTCAAAACTTAGCGTTTTTATATCTCCTGTCCACTTGCACCGGCCTTTTTCTGATGCCGGACGGAAGTTCCAGTGCCATCATGTGGGCCTTCATATACTTGAAGAATGTGCAGCCATTAAGACAGAAATCAGCATCTAAAATCTTCCAGCTGCAGATAGCCAGCCCTCCACTCCCTGGGAGCCCAGCCCTGTGCTGCAGCCAGGCCCAGCACCAGGTGGCAGAGAGCATTCTTGGCTCTTCGCCTCACCCCCAAGTTCTGATCCCTGAGTATCTGGCTGTACTCAACCCACGTTTGGGAAGGCAAGGGAAGGCTGGGGATAGGAGAGTAGTTTCTCCTGCTCTGGTGAAGAAGCCTCTCCCAAGCAAACTATGTGTTCTCAGCACGCTCACACCGTGAGCATGTGCCTACCCACCTTCCCTTGGGCTCTCCTGACCCTTCAGGCCATCGCCAGAGTCTCCCACAACAGGGGGCCAGCTCTCTTCTGCAGAGGCCTACATTGCTGAGAAAACCACCATCAGCATGTTTTCTGAGCTCCTGGTTTTCTGTGTTTTTAGAATCTGTGGTGTCTCTCAGCAGAAGAACACCTCAAGCTTTCCAAGAGATCCTGCAAAGATCATGTTATCTGGGCCCAGGATGAAGAAAGCAGAACCCCTGCCTCTTCTTCCTTTGGCAAAAGCAGGACTTCTTCTGAGTGACACTTGTCTTGGGAATCCGCTCATGTGCACTCCATCTTTATCTTAGTCAACTTATTTCATCCATTCCAGTGAAGCTTGGTCACAGAGGTCTCATGTGTTTCTAAAGGTCACTGAGTTCTTCTCAGTCCCTGTGAAAATTCACGGCCTTCCCTCACAACTCCTTTTGGTGTCTGGCATTTCTAACACTAGATGTCTTTGTCTAAATACTGAAATTAACAAAGATTTCTACTATCTGTGCGGGAAAAGGACTTTTGTCAAAAGTGATATTATCTTCAAAAATGCAATGAGGGAAACCCATCTGTGTGGCTATTAATTAGCCAATGTCTAAAGGGAGTCCAAGAGTTCAGATATCAACTCGGGAAGTTGCCGAGAGCAGGCAGATGTGTTCAGAATCAGATGAGGTGCTCAGATGAAATGGTCCAAATAAGGAGCTCTAAGGGTCAAACAGAGGTGATTATGTTACAATAGGTGAATGGATGAAAGCGAACAAAAAAGAAAATCCAGAAAACATCATGAAATACTGGCCTAATATAGAGACAGGAATCAAACATAATTTCAATAGGCTTAAACCAGAAAGACCAGATTCTCTGTGATGTCCTTCTGTGGGTCATGAAGGCCAGGGTGCAGAGAGCAGACTTGATGAGCACCTGTGTTCACCTATGGCCCATCCTCATTTTACTTTTGTTTTCGTTCATATTTATAGTTTTATGAATTGTGTAACACCAGACTGGGAAGAGTGTGGCTGATCTACATGAAAAATGTGGAACACCAAGAAGATGATATCCATTTATTAAGTTACAAACTATTTCCACGTGGAACAGTGAAATAAGACAGAAGTCAGACTGTATCCAGTGCCCCTGCTGAAGTGGGAGAGACACATTTCCTGCCTAGAAACAAGCATCATGCTTGTCAAGTCAATCACCTACTGAAGTTCTGCTTGTCCTGTGAAGGCCATACTCTATGGTCATTCAGGACCCAGGAAATCCATTATTAACTATAAAATACTGACTCTTTTATTTAATGCTTCCATACTATACCATGCCTGCATGTAATATGCAGAATCTAACATCTCCGAAGAAGAAAGAACACCTCAAGACCCCTCATATCCCGTGCACCCTGAGCCACACCTTGGTGTTGACCCAACTTTCTTCCTACCAAGCTGCAGGTTCCGTTTCCTGTTCCTTTACTCTGCGGAGTGGTGTCCTTCAAACGCATCTTTTAAATACAGGTCCAGAACTTTACTTCGGTAATGTGGTTACCCTGTAGCGCTGGCGATTGCTCACAGATATAATGTATTATTTTAATTTTTTAAATTGCCTTTTCACTCCCATTCTAGTTACTCTGCATTAAGAAAGAATCACTGTTTTGTGGAGGTGGCTGAATATTAGCAGGAAGATTGCTGAATGAATGCTACTAAAAACACCGAAATGCTATGGTACTGTGAAAGCTTTCACTGCACCCATGATATAATTATAGTTCTTTTACATTTAATCCAGTGTAATCATAATAATTAGAAGTTATTGACTACATTTGCTATTTGCAGTTTGATATATGTATTAAGTGCTATGATCAATTTTAATATACACTTGAGCATGCTTGTTTCACTATAATATCTTTAGGAAATAAAAACAAAATATAAATATAATTACTTGCAGGTTTTGTGCTTGTGCTCCATCTTAAAATGATCTCCTCTATTAAGAAACTGAATTAAGAATCTATTGGTTATTTAGGGGCATATGTGCTTGTGATTTATGTCACCACATACTAAAATAAATATGAAAGATTCATGCATTTCTGGACATCTACGCTATAGTAAAATACAAAATCAGGAGAAATCCATCAACAATAAATATCCAAAGTAAGGGGAAGGGAAAAGTTAGAGAGGAAAAAAAAGAGGAGAAAATGAACAAATTTAAGAAGGAATGCAGGCTTTCATGTGAAGAAAACTAACAAGAACAGAAAATAAAAAGAAAAGCATTACAACAGTGAAAGTATGCTATGCTACACGCACTGAGAATTTCCTGACTTAACTACACACAGTAAACCTAAGTCTCTCCTTCACACTCTGAGGAAACTGAGCCCATTGTAAAAGGCTTAATGAGAAGTAGGAATCCATGCAGCGGTGGAGCTGAGATTATGTCCTCTTTCTAACAAAAAGATTGCATCATGTTTGCCGAAGTGTGTTTATTGCTGATCAAAAGATCCAAACTATGAAGACACACAATATGGGGTGGACCATATCAAAAGTTAAGACAAGGTTCTGCACAGACTTCCAGTTCAAAATTGGCCAAGCATGCTCATGGGAGTCAGACCTAGCAGCATGACTGTAAAGGTTTCTTTAGGAGCTCAGGAATTACAGAAGCAAAGTCTGCGTCTTGCCACTGTCTTAGACACTCTTTCTACTTCTCATCAGGCTACCCTGACTCCAGCTTCTGTCCAGAGCTAAAGAGGTCAGGCTCAGGGTATTCAAATTCTGTTCTTGGTTGTCTTGTAGATGAGCAAGAAAAATAGACCTTTCCCAGAGTAGTAACATAAGCATAGGGTTAAAATAAAAGCATGTTATAGACAGGTACAGCTCTTTGATTTCCAAGATGACGTTTCTTATCTAAATGATCTCTAAGCTTCTACATCCTTTTTTAAAAAAATGTGTTTAGTGCAGGGTCCATAGGGCCTCACTACAAAGATCAGACTCCCAGTGATCCTCCTGATTTCAGCCTCCCAAGTGCTGGGATTACAGGCACGCACCACCAAGCCCAGTCAGTCTCAGTTGCTGTCTCAGCATGACCTAGAGGCAGGGCTGTCACAGGCACACCAGGAATCAAACCCCAGTCCCTGCATCTACCTAAGCAGTTGCTTTTATCCCCTGAGCTGTCTGGTTAGCCCTATGACCGCTAAGCTTCTAGAGTGAAGATAAACCCAGGGTAGACCAGAAAGCCTCCCATCGGGACATGGCACCCACCACTGCCATCTCAGAGTTATGGGAGGCTGAGGCAGAAGGATCCCCAGTGTCTGCCAGCCTGGGGAACTGTCTGGCTTTCCAGACCCTCTCCTTAGAAGTCCATATAAAAGCTTTGTATTTTTAGTTCAGACAGCATGGGAAATTTAAAGGGTAGTCAGATACAATCTTGGTCACCAGGTAGACAGACACAGTCCTCAGTATTAATCCAAGAATAAGAGCTCAGTCTGAAATGGATCTGAGTAAAGAAGAAAACATAAATGTGGCAAGATACCGCTGCCCGTAGCCCTTAGGAGTCCAATGAACTAGAAGCTACGGTGACTCCAGGTTGGAAGGCTGCAAGCCCCAGCTCAAGATGCCAGGGCATGCTTGGGGTTCTCCTCCTAAATCATGAGCAGCTAGACAAGCCCTGTATGTGAGTGGTAGCATAAAAGTTCGAGCAGTACAAGCAAAGTGGCAAAAGCAGAATTTGGGGACGCTACACTCAGCGGCCTTCTGATGCTGACAGAAATAAGACTCATGGGAAAGGATATTTGGCCTTTGTTGTTTGTCACCTGAAAGCGACAAACATAGCAGAGATAAATGGAGAACGCGGAACATCTGGCAGGTACTTTTCACTGGAGAATGGAATAATAGCTGTCTTTATGCAGCCATGCGATGGCAGGACTGAAACCCACCGGGGGATTCCAGCCAAGGCAAATGTGTATGAGGCGTCAGAGCAGGAGCACACTGCCAAGAAGAAGCAAAGGAGGACAATACCAGAACACGGGTCTGAGTGAGCTCCAGCCACGTGGACTTACTCCGCTTTCTAACACAGCAGCTTAACCCAAGAAAGCAAGCCAGAGGGGCTTCAGCACAGGCTTCAGCGTTCCTAAGGCTCAGCTCATCTCAAAGGCCAGACAATCCAAGAACTAGCTTTCTTGCTTGTGCCAAGTCTTAGGAAAAACAGATCAAGGGAGATTTTTGCCTGAAATAGGGAACTTGGTCGCTCATTAAAATCAGGACTGCCTGTCATAAACTGTCGATGTCCAGGGTTTTTTATTATGCAATGGATGGATATTATACAAAAAAGAAAAAGTGGTTTGTTTCATTCAATTGGATATGAGAAAATGAAATGGAGATGCCCATCTTTAATGACTGAACAAGAGAAGCCCAGGGCAGGCCAACAGTCACACCACACACACACACACACACACACACACACTCTCTCTCTCTCTCTCACACTCCATGTAGGATAAGTAGTACATGGCCTTGTTCCATTCACCTCACGTTTAATAGCAAATCCTGTGTTTCTCCTACTGAAAAATACTTAAAAACATGATTTAGTTTATGATTGCATCTTTATTACAACGATGTTCTTCAATTTCACCTACTCTAAAACTCAAAAGCAAGTCTCTGACACCTCACAAGTAACAGTGGCATTGTGTTTTTTTTAATGATCGGGAAAGGATAAGAGTAGAAAATACTCACCATCTACACAGCTTTCTAGGGCACTAATGCTCTGCTTAATTTAGCTCTAACAACTCTTTTCGAAATGCCTAGGTGCCCTGCCTGGCTCCACTTCAGGGGTTCCACTCTAAAAGCAAAGGATCTGAGCTCAGAAAAATTGCCCTTTATCTCAACAATACTGAAAGGATCACGCGCGAATTGCCAAGCCCAGTGTGCGATCAGACAGCCAAACTCAGTTCTGTGTCACTTGCGACCAAGAAAGCTTGGACAGAGGCCAAACGGCAGGTCTCAGATTGGTGGAAAATCAAATGGACGATTTTTGCCACGGTAATGAGACCACGATGCCTTTTGTAAAAGATTTGTAAAATGAAATTTTTCTTACACTTACTTACAACACTGCTTACTTGACACTTTTGATTCTTTTGTAAAATAATTCAGCAATTAATTCTACAAGTTTGCTCACAGTCTTCAACAAATTAGAATAGATTAATGCCTACTACGATGCAGTCTGGTTTTCCCTGTTAATCGTTCATCTTGCTATACAAACACCAATGCATTAATGCAAAGCACATCTAGGAATGCCGGAGCAATACCAACACACCTCTCAATTATCCTTTTGGGTGTGAGACCATGTCATAGTTTACTAAGCTAAATCACAGCTTGGCACTGGGTCCCCACTGGAGAAAACTTTCCAAAATAACTCAGTCTTTGTCTTCTAAACCTTGTCTTCATTTATTAAAAGGATCACATCCTTTTTATTTTCTAAATGTTGACCATAAACTTCATATTTAACTTTATCTTTCAGGGCTGGGGAGATAGCTCAGTGGAACAAGCACCTGCCTGGCAAGTGCAAGGTTGTGAGTTCAACCCCCTGTACCACCAAAAAACGAAATGAAACAACTTTATCTTTCAAAGGTTCTCTCTTGTTAAATAATGTCATAAATATCCAGCTGAACTATTTTGGCTCTCTGAAACATTCTTAATGTCAATTTGATAATCAAAGATCTCTCTTCTTTTTACATATTTATGAGGGATATTAAATAAAATATTAAATTTTATCCTTTTGCTTTCTGAGTTAGGCTAAGCACACTCTAATCATAGCTTCTAAACTCCAAGGAAGAGTTTTGGAGGAGAAAGAAACAAAAACAAAATATGAGAGCTGAGGTACATTTCCCACTAGTGTTGACTCCCAGACAGAAGCGAGCATCTATCTTCCCACCAGGCCCCGAGACCTCCTGAGCTTACGTAACGAAGCGGTTTGCAGTTAACAGCGAGGTCTTCCTCAAACTCAGCTTAGAACAACGTGCAGGGCTGGGGCCGGTGGCCATTCATGGAGTCACTTGCAGACACAGAGCAAGTGCTGCTGCTGTCACACACGCTGTAGCCTCTCAGCACGTTACCTCAAGTTCACTGTGGATGACATCAACGTACAGTCTAGCATGCACATTTTAGAAGGCAGTGACGCGCCAAAAGAAGTGACTTTCATCTCAAGCTGGTTTTGGGCTTTCTAAATAAGCGCCGCTCAGGAGTCGCTGGGTCAATCTAACATACAAAACGCAGAAAACAACGACAGCAGACAGCAATCCTTACGCAAGGCGGAGCCCGCTTTTGCTGTGCCAACATGCAGGTGTACGGCTCTTTCGCTCCTGAAATCCAGCTTTGCATGTTAACACTCCGTGCAGGCTTCACAGCACCCACTCGAGCAAGGAAAACCTGTCCTTATATTTGTGCCTAAGCTTGGAGGCAGTCAGGGACTCATTTCTTCCTCTTGTGTTTTGTCCAGTGGCGCAGTGAAGCTGCGTGAGCCTGACGACCTCTCGCCTTGGCAGAGGGCTGATGGGGAGCAGCTGGGCCTTAAGTGCTGCTACCACACCCCCAATCTGTCTAGAAAGTGCCCGCGGCTTGGATCTGGCACTGGGGCTGTGTTAAATGTTGTTTTGCTCAGAACCTTGAGCACTTTCTAAATGACAATTAATAACCTGTGAATCCAGGAAAACTGAGACTGCAGGCTCTGCCTCTCGGTTCCCTGTGAACTGCACCATTTTTCATGGGTAAGAAGGAGCCAAATGGCCATCGGCCCTTCCTCCCGCATTGCAATTGTTTCTGTGAATTCACTCAGCGACCAGAAATCGCCATTAGGCTGTTGGCAGCCATTCATGCTTCGTAGATTGTAAGACTTGTGCGCAGCCATTGAGCTCGCAAGCATTCAGCTCTATCTGAAGAAAAGTGGGGCAGCCTGTGACGCTAAGCCATGGAAAAATGTTGGCCTTATGGGTTGCAAGAGTACTCGGCCGACGTATCGTTATAGTGTACTCGACTTCAAAGTCAATAGTTAACCCTGACTTCAAGATTTTCCTCAATCAATAAATGGCTTCACTTAAGGGAAATCCTTCTTCTTATTCATTCCTTCACAAGCAATCGATTTCAGCAGGGTCTTGTGGTGGTTTCGACCAAAAATGTCCCTCAGAAGTTCAGTGTTTGCAAGGTGACTGGATCGATTTCTTGCGCTGAGGAGGAGTTCGGGAGCTAACTGTGCTCTTTGGAGGTCAAGGCTGGCGGGAGGTCACAGGGGAGGAGACCTGGAAGCACTCATTCTCCTTCCTGATGTTCTCCACTTCCCCTCCCCCTCCTTCCCACCCCTCCCCCTTTCCCACCCTCCCCTTCTTCCTGCCCCTCCCCCTCCTCCTGTGTCCTCCTCCCTCTCCTCTCTTCCAGGCTGCCAGGTTGAATGGCTTTCCTTAGTCATTTCTTCCCTTAAGACACACAACGATGACTGAAACTCTAAGCCAAAGTAAGTCCCTTAAATTGTGGATACTGGGTCTTCTCTCCCAAGAGAAAATAGATTAATACTTTGTCTTCAACAGTGAAATCAGAATAGACTGGATATCTTAGCATTGCATTTTTTATTGTGGAAATCATTGTATCCCAACACTATCTCCAAAATGGTTTCAAAGCAGTAACATTTTTAATAAACTTGTTGAAATTGCTGGTCTTGGACACCTTGATTATTAATATCTCCCTTGATCTCTACAACCCTACCAATACACTTGAAAGTGGAATTCTTCCGTTCTTAATTTTTTATCATCTCCCTTTAATAAATAAACTCATTTTTGTGTTATTCAAGCATTCCTTAAAATTGGTGTGTTCTGACCACTGTAATTTTCTTTACAGAAAAAAAAAAAAACTATAGTAAATTTATATTTTCAATTAATGTTCTGCTTTACGTAGGAGACAGTTTTCTTTATGCAGCAAAAAAATAAATAAATAAATAAAAATTAAAAAGATTTATCATTTCACAGACCCAAAGCACAAACTGCATTGGAGGCCCACGGAACACCTGGGCTCCAAGGCTACATTCTGTTTGCACAAATGAGCTGGTCTCTGTCCTTTATTGAACTGTCTAAGTGATGCTAAGTGCCTACTGAGAAGCACTCATAACAAGGATTGTACCCAACCCTTGGCTCTGTCCCTTCTCTAAAACTAAACTAACAAAATAGCAGGAATCTAATTTCTCCATCTTCATTTATTTCCTGGATAAGTTCCTTTTCTCGTCTTTTTTTTTTTTTTTATGATACTTGCTTTGAGCTCATTCTGTTTCTTTACACAATTCTGTACCCATCATCAATTGTAAAAATTCTTACTTCTTCTGGGGCGGCTCAGCCTCTGGACTAAAAGTGGAATTTCACCATAATTGTGGTTTTAAAGCACCCCATAAAACCACTGTTGACAGAGTTGAGTAGAATCCATACATCAAAAAAATATAGAGGCACCAAGTTTGAAACTTCCAGAGGAAAGCACTATGATTTTATTTTGTTGTATTTGATAGTGACTTTTTTAATACCTAGTAGAGAAAAAAAAAGAATGAAAATTAAATGGCCAAGTTCTTTCGGTAGTTGACAGCTCTAGCATATTTGAATGATATAAATGCTTTCTCTAATAGAAATCAATTTCTATAAGTCATTACCAAAAATAAGCATACATCAATTTTGAATTGAGTAAGTTTTTATAAAACTTACAGATGTATAAATCTTTACAAACACTGCTGAGGTATGACAGTCTCAGAAAAGTGGAATTGCTTGAAGGCAGAGAGCCAGCTGGTAGCTACTGAGAACCAAACACGTGACAGCTTCAGTTCTGAGTGTAGATTCTGGACAATCATGGTCTACTTTGCCCCACACCTAGATAATCTCTAACAAATTCCTTAAATATGCCATTGTACCTGGAAAATGCGATCCTTCCCACAGGGGTCAGGAAATGGACCAATAAGGTATTTATGGTAGTGAAAAACATTCCATCAGTTAGACAAAGGCCGTGTGTCAGAATTTTACCCTCTTAAGGGGAGGGGATAATGGTAACAATATAGAGTTTAAGGCACACACGCATGAAGAAGGAGGGAACTCACGGTGACAGGGTCCTTTGGTTTGCCCCACGATCTCTAGTCTCCTTCATTAAGTGATGACTGAACTTTGCTGTTTAAAGTTCAAATGACCCTTTCCACAGAAGCACAAAAAAAATGATATTTGGAAAAAATCTCAAACAAATTTCCAAATTCCAAAATTTAATTAGTATGGTAAATTAGAGAAAAAATGCAGTATAAGCAGTCTAAAAAATAAAACTGAGAGTATTGTTTGTTTATAATAAAACCAGCTTACCACCCCTTACTTATGAACTGTAACTACGTTATATTACTTGGAGTTTTCCCTCTTCATTAAGATTTTACCATGTCGGGAATAATATTTAGCAGCTCATGATCTTTGAATGACATGTCTTAAAAATTAAAAGCGCATCCATATCTAAAGAGGACCGTTTGAGTCACAAAGGTAGGAGAATTACAAATTAAATTTCTAATTAACATCAAAGGTGGGTTTAGAAAGAAGGTGCAGTGAAACTTTGATTAACAGAAGCTGATGGCCCAGGCTCCAATTAGCCAGAATGTTCCTCAACATTCCAAAGAAAGTCATAGGATAAGGAAACAACCTCGGGCTACTGAGCCATTGCCAAAATAATTTCAGACCACATTTTGCAGTAACTATGTTTTTGTTCATTTTTTCGTATCATAAATATATAAAAGTGAACGAGATGGGGATTCTAACCCTACAACT
The DNA here is from genome assembly GCA_004027025.1 of Myocastor coypus. Classification (NCBI taxonomy): domain Eukaryota; kingdom Metazoa; phylum Chordata; class Mammalia; order Rodentia; family Myocastoridae; genus Myocastor; species Myocastor coypus. Next base: position 31,941 of record PVJA010012031.1, read on the forward strand.
CGTAAGCTCCGTAAACACTGTGACCTGAACTACATTCAGCTTGAGGGAACGTGGGAGGTCCGGTGGATGCATTCCGTTCACTTCCAGGCTGTGGCACCCGCTTCTCCTCCTTTAGTACCGATCCTTGGAGCTAAGAGCTGTGGAGGACGAGAGGCTCCCACAGTCACCGGCACCATATTACCTGTGACTGTGGGAATGATAGATGAATACAAAACAACCTTGCACCAATTGCACATTCAAGTGTTAAAATAGCACTCTAAGTCTTCAAACCCTGATGCACACTTGGTGAACAGAGAGGCCTAGAGAAGGTGAGTTTATTGTCGATGAATGGTTTCTACTGGGAAATGCCCAAATGCATGGCATTTACAGGCTCCAAAGTTGTGTGGTATTGCAAGCATGAGATGTACGTCAAGGGGTGGACAGAAGCCACGCCACCCCAAGGAACCACCAGGCATTATTTTCTATTTTTTTTAAACCGTGCTGCATATTTTATCCATCTCTTCGCTAAATCCAGCAATGAGTGATAGAATCTCCATTTCTGAGACCTCAGAAGACCCATTTGCTTCTGCAGGGATTCCCAGTTCCTCTTGTCATTTGACTTGATGCTCTCCTGAGGCTTCACCCTGCGGGGAGAGGCGTGGGTAGTGTCACCTGATGCCCACTCATGCTGGAGGGCTTCTTCTTCCTCAGTGAATGCCTTTTCCAGGCTATGTTTGCTAGAGTTGCTATGATCAGAATAGACAAAACTGAGGTGGAAACTTAGAAGCTAGTTGTCACCAGCCTTCCGCGTAGCACCCGGCATGGCTACACCTCTACTCATCTCCCACGTAGATTTCAAAGACCCAGGGGTATGCAGTATGGAGGCCAGGGACCACAATTACAGGGACATGTACCTTTGGCATTGCAAACCCCACATCAGGAGCACCTTCTTCCACAGGATTCTGCCACAGTCGTTAGACATCTTTGTGGAGAGGACAACCAGGGAACCCCACCAGAAGGCCCTCTTTGGCCCATCTCCTGGGCTTTTCACCCTCGGCCACTGTGCTCGCGGAGACACCCTCGTCCAGGTCTGTAGAGCGCTTTCCTGCTTGCTTCTGCTTCCGGCTCCTCCCAGAGTAGCCTTGACTGCCCACTCCCCGCTGACCTCTTTTATCCCGCAAAATGGATGAGCTGCACGAAGGATTTTGTTTTACATTCAATACTTTTCTTGGCAGTTCCGCATTTGTGAATTTTCTTGCTTGTGCTTTACAGTTAGAAACAAGGCAGATGCAAAGTACACGGTGATGATTTACATTTTAATCATTTATTACTAAAAGATACATAGCCCTGAGGCCCCTCCAAAGCGCTACGCCCCTAGCTTCCACGCAATCATCCAATCATCCCTGCCACTGCTGAAAGCATCTCTGGAAGTCATTTTTTGTGGATGCTTTGAAAAGTTGTGATCAAAAATTGGGTGAGTCTTTTAACTTATGCCATCCACTAGAAAGCCAGGCTTGCTGAAATATGAATGTGTACCAATAAAGTTAATTTTAAAAAGTAAAAATGAAAAGTAAATACCAAGAAAAATATCTAATGTTATGTCTTCATCCATGCTATTTACTGCATGTGGCTCTGGGCAACTTCTGGATCCTCCCCATCATCAGAGGGCCAGGAGAGGGGAAGTTTTTGCATCAGTTCAAGACATCCTGGCAGCCAGGGCAGTGGAACTAAAGACATGAAAGAGAGCTCTCAGAACTGTTTCATAAAGTAACACGAGAGGGGAGAGAACTGCATTTGAAGCCAGGCAGAGTCTCTGGCAAGAGATTAATGGCCGTGTGTCTTTTACTGGAACATACTTTTAACCTTAAGCACAGGCCATCTGTTTTGATCGCACCACGCATGTGTGATAGCAGCTCCAGGGTCAGCATAAGGCGGAAGGCGCCTCATCCCGCTATCCTGCTCCAAAATGTCACTGCATTTTCAAGAGTCTTACTTTTTAAACACCCAGTTATGAGTCACTACTTAACCACTCCTTTTGGCGAATAGAGCGTGAACAAAATAAGCCTCGTTCAACTGTAGGCACTCACCTTCCACTCCCAGGGGCCCAGGCAGGAGCATTAATTGGTTGCGGGTCTCGGTTCATCACAGTTGCTGAAGTGGTCACTCCAGGCGCATCGCTGCTGCTGTCAGATACAGTGCCTTGGCACTGCCCTTGCTTTTCACCAGCTATAAACAGTGTGGAAGGGGGTGAGGATCACTAGCAGTAAGGCGCGTGCCTTGTGTGCCAGAGACCCTAGGTTCAATCTCCAGGAAAACGGAACAAGTAGTTAAATAAATAGATGGTGCGAGTGCAGGAAGCCGTTACCGTTTACCATTACACCGCAGAGCGCAGCACCGTCGATAGTGAAGAGTTCTTCAATTTCCATATTTCTCCCATGAAAGAAGTGTCGCTAAGGGTCATTGCCTTAACTTCCCAGGAACAGAAACCTACACAAGCTGCCCAAGAGATTACAGAAAAATTATAAACTTATTTGTCTTCCTAACTCAATTTGGAAATTTTGAAGATGAAATTGCTACTAAAATATAAATAAGCTAAGTGTGTGTATCCACTCCCTAAAATGTATTAAATATTATAGAGTGCAGCCATTTACTAAAAAATAAGCATTTAAAAAAAAAATGAGCAGGGCTAGTAGAAATCAGCAGTACAACTATCTAAGCTGCACTTAATGCTTACTTTTTTATTTTTTGACCAATTTTGCACATTCATATCTGGTAATCTGAGCAACGAATTTAAAGACAAGAATGTGCAGTACAGCAACCATTGTTAAATTCCTATCACTTTGTTTAATGATAGTCGATATTGTTTTTGGTATTTCTTTTTTTTTTTCACTTTCACTTATTCTCTTAAAAAAAAAAAAAAAAGGGGGGCCAGCAAGCTAGCTCAGCAGAATAAAGTACCTGCCTAGGCAAGCACAGGGACTGCATTTCCATCCCTGGCACCATATGCGGCACCAGCCCCACCCCCAGGGCAGGCTGAGCCGGCCAGAGTCTGGGCGTGGTGACGCATGCCTGTAATCCCAGTGCTGGGCGGCTGAAAGCAGGAGACTCACCATGAGTCTGAGCTGCATAGTGGGACCCTGTAACAACTGAACACATTACAAAATAATAAAATCATTTAAAAATTAAATTGTACAGGAATTAGAAGTGTAGCTGTTAATTTCTATATTGAGCACCTGCACTGAACATAGTACTGATTCAACTTTCAGGAATCAGCCACGAACAGAAGACTGGACCCTTGCTTACGGAAGTGACGGGAGAAACATAACAGAGAAGAAAAGTATGTATCATGTAGGTAGTAAGAACACAAACAGGACTATCTGAAGTGTAGGCAGGAAAATGTGCAGGATTAAATAGTTCAGCTAGTGTGAGCGTTACCAAGTGTTGGCTGTGAGTAAAGAGATAAAAAGTCAGTCTTGGCTGGCAGCGTTCTAGAGAATGCACTGAGCGTCAGGCAGGGCAGAAGGTGCAGAGGGGCAACATCTCACCTAAGTTTTACGTCTCGCTTGTCAAGTGTCTTAACAATCACAGAATGAGGAACTGAAGGCAGAGGAGAAAAGGCAGGCAAGGCAGGAGCAGAGGAGGGAGCACATTTTGGTCACGGTAAGGAGTCAGGAACAAGACACACCAGGGCTGCATTTGCGAGTGTAAGAGGGAGAACAGGGGAGCACTTCAGCGGGCTTTAAAGTGAGCTCTACCAAGTCTGAAAGTGAGCTGGAGAGAGGAGGCTGAGAAGCTCTCAACGCTGTCTCCACGGTGGCCCCAGGAGAAGGACGTCTGAGGGAGATCACCAGCTTCCAGGGCTTTCCCTGCAGACCAGCTCCTGTGCTCCCAGCTGAGCGTGGTTTTCGCTCCCCCGCCCCAAAGCAAACAGGAGCTCAGCTTTCTGCAGAGTGGCTCAAAGGGGACAGGAGCACAGACAGTTACCCTCTTGCAAACTCTCCCCAAAAAGAAGCAGAGAGAAGATAGAAAGGAGCCCTTCATCAGTTTCCTGTCGGTGGAGGAGCCCCTCATCCTTCAGTGGGTCCCTAGGATCTGCAGAGAACTTCCACACGGGCAGGCTTTGATTTCTCAGGAGATGTGACCAGCTCCCAAAAGACCCTTTCTTACATTGCCCTTCTCTCCCTCCCATCATGACTGCATCAGATTACCTCTCCCAAGAAAGAGCAGGTGTGGAACTTGCTAGAACGCACTGAGAGGTGGAAGAACAGTGACTGCTCGACCTGCGCACAGCCATGCGCTCCTTCCCGCGTCCCCCACCACAGCCCAGCCCGCTCACTATCTATAGAAAATGGTGAAAGAAAAGACTTAACATGATGTTTTGGGAGCTTAAGCCTGATGCCATCCAAGAACTAAAAAAGACTTACCAGAAACTCTCTTTGCGGTACCATCCTGAGGAGAACCAAATGAAGGCAAAGAGATTACACAGATTTCTCAAGCTCATGCAGTTCTCTCTGATGCCAAGAAAAGGGAATTATACGACAAAGGAGCAGAGCAGGCAATCAGGGTGGGCGGAGCAGGTGGTGGCTGTGGCTCCCCCATGGATATCTCTGGTATGTTTTTTGTGGGAGGAGGAAGAATGCAGGGAGACAGCAGAGGTAAAAACATGATGCATCGGCTCCCAGTTACCTTAGATGTACGGAATGGTGCCACAAGGAAACTGGCTCTGCAAAGGATGTGATTTGCGACAAACGTGAAGGCTGAGGTGGTAAGAAAGGAGCTGTGGAGTGCTGTCTCAACTGCCGAGGTACTGCAGTGCCTCAGTTCATCAGATAGGACCTGGAATGGTTAAGCAAATTCAGTCTGTGTATATGTAGTGCCAGAGCCGTGGAGAACGCATCAGCCCTAAAGACAGATGTCAGAGCTGCAATGGAAGGAAGACAGAGAAAAGCGGATTCTAGAAGTTTATATTAACAAAGGCATGAAAGATGGCCAGGAGATAACATTCCATGGTGAAGGAGACCAAGAACCAGGGTTGCAGCCCAGAGATGTTATTGTGTTGGATCAGAAGGACCATGCTGTTTTTACATGACAAGGAGATCTTTTCATGTGTATGGATACAGAGCTAGTTGAAGCACCGTGTGGCTCTCAAAGGCCAATGTCCACTACTGACAACCGAACGGTAGTCATCGCCTCTCATCCAGGTCAAATTGTCACGCATGCAGATATCAAGTGTGTGCTAAATGAAGCCTTACTGATTTACCGTAGAGCGCATGAGAGGCATCATCTAATCATTGAATTTCAGGTAAACTTTCCTGAAAAAGGCTTTCTCTCTCTTGATTAACTCTCATGGCTGAAAAAAACTGTTACCTGGGAGGAAGGAAGTAGAAGAGACTGATGGAATGGATCAGGTAGAACTGGTGGGCTTTGGCCCAAAGATGGCGCTGTTATCATGGAGAAGCCTAGGAGGATGACCAACATCATCCCAGAGGTACTGTTCAGTGTCAGACCTCTTCATGGGGCCAGTGAGTAACGCTCCTTGCGGGCATAGAGCGTGCAGTCGTGAGTGGGTGAAGCACCAGAATCACCATACGCTCTCTACTCACTCTTGGCTTTGTTTCAGTATTCAATTATAGTAGTGTTTTGAAAGTTAAAAGAATAAACACAAATACAAAAGCTCTGACTTTGCCCTGCACGTCTGATGACTTCATTGTGCAGGATGAAGATTCATGCCTGTACAAAGCACTTAACCCTGGTGTCTGTTGGGTCATGCCTTGTAGTGGATTTCAGTTGTATACATGGACAAGCTTAGACTGAAATGTTAGATATATGTGTTGACTTTAGTGTATGACCCTTCATTGCCAAGCTATGGATTAAAACTTTATTTAGCCAGGCATGATGGTGCATGCTTGTGAACCCAGCACTTGGGAGGCTGAGGCAGGAGGATCAGTGTGAGTTCGAGACCAGCCTGGGCGACAAAAGTGATCTCCATGCCAACCTGAACTGCATAGTGAGACCCTGTCTCAAAAAGACAAAAAAAAAAAAACCCTGCATTTAACTGGCAATCAGAAAAAGGAAATAGTTTGTGGAAGTGTTGCTCTGTCTATAGTTATTTGTATTAAACGGGACTTACTATATGCCTCTGCATTCTACTGCATCAACTATTACTTGAAGGTGGCATAATACATAATTTAGCCTGAGATAACAGTGATAGAAATGATACCTTTCTAGTGAAGGGGTTTAAGGGTTTATCATAATGCTGCTTCTTCAGGGCCTGCATTTCCAGGATTGCGGCTGTGCCATATATATATATATATATATATATATATATATATATATATATATATATGCTTACCTACCACTCCTAGTGACATTGTTTTTCTCTTCTCTTTGGACCATGTTAAGTGCTTGAGTTGTGACTTCAGAGCTGTAATTAAAGTAAAGAGACAATATGGAAAGTAATTGCATGTGTAATATAAGAAGATGTTCAACAGGTATGTTACAGGCTTACTTTAACCCATTTGGCTCCAAAGTAACTGTAATTTCATGGTAATGGTTTAGCGAATTATGATGAATAGCTTTACTGGTATGCTTTAAAAAGTCATATGTTCACATGCTTATTCTGGGTTTCAGAATTTAAGCAATTGTTAAAATGTATGAACGTCTTCTTAATATACTGACTACAAAGGGAAAGAAAGAAAGAAAGGAAGGAAGGAAGGAAGGAAGAAAGGAAGAAAGAAAGAAAGAAAGAAAGAAAGAAAGAAAGAAAGAAAGAAAGAAAGAAAGAAAGAAAGAAAGAAAGAAAGGAAGGAAGGAAGGAAGGAAGAAAGGAAGAGCAGGCATTACTGAGCGTGTTTTCTCCAGGACAGGGGTGAGCACAGCACCTTTCCAGCCCAGGACCGTGTTCTCCAAGTAAGACAAGGAGCTGTACCTGAAAAGCTCTGCGGTACAGTTGCCAATCACAGGATCCAAAATGCTAAGTGGCTGAGGATCAGCAATTGGAGACTAAATCCACATGCAGAAACGTGCACACAATAAGGACACAGAGGAAAATGCGAACGTCAAGAAAGACCATGACTGCCAGAGGCTGAACTCAGCCAGAGAATAGCAGTTGTCAAGGATTTAAGGGTGTGAGCAGGAAGAACATAAATGCAGGGAAATCCATCTGGAAAAAACTTGACCCAGACACATTTTATGGGAGGAAGCATGCGCAAAAGAGCCAGTGGGAACCCTGAGGAGAGCAGTTTCTCCAGTCAACAATAAAAAGCAACGTGGACTAGATAAGGTCCAGACGAAATGCAAAGAGCTTTCCTGAGGATAACTGCAAGACTGTATAATAAAACAGTGTCTCGCATACAAAGGAGATAGAGGAGTAGGTATCATGGTGTAATGTGAAACCCTCCCGAAGCCCAGGCGTAATGTTCTCCTGACTTCAGGACCATTCCCTTGAGTTATTCTGTTAAAATATCTTGTAGTCCTGAGAAAGTAATCTAATAAACACGTTCCAGAGCAGGAAGGCTGTAGTAGGACTCACTTCGTGTAAGGCAAGCCTAGGAGAAAGGTGAAAGTGGGGCTCAGCGCTGCCAGCGGCTGCGCCAGTCGAGGATGTGAGGATGCACCGTGAATGCATGAAGGCCCCGGAAAGGACGCCGAAGAATGCTGGCACTCCATCTGTCTTGCACTGTGGCCCAGGAACAATGCTGACATAGAATAAATGCAGTAAAAATTCCAGGAGGGATAATGGATCGCAGGTGATAAAAGGCATATAAATGGTAGATAGCATTCCCTCCGTACTCAGTGTAACTCATATACTTTTACTGTTTTGTGATAGATTAACAACTTGGCTCAGCCTGCACTGTGCAGTACAACCCGTGGAGCCAGCAGGCGTGATTGTTTTACTTACCACTGTGAAGCGAACTGAGCACAGCCCAGAGTCCAGCTTCTGTCTATGGCATCAACAAAGCCCTTCAAGGGGCCGGCCATGCAGACTCCAATAATCTAGGCCTCTTTAATTTATCCTGACCTCCTGTAAGCAAAAGAGCAACTGAATGAAACCAAAATGCCCCACCCTGACCAGCATGAGCTTGGGGATTAGAACGGTAACGTGTGGAGACGCAGGGGACCAGGACAACCTGGCCATACAACTCTAGGGGCAGACAGCTCCCCTGAGGTCCGACAGATACTGCTAAGCTTCCCTGGAAGTCGAGCGTGCGACTCCCCGCTCCTGGAAGTTGCTGGATCCCTGGGCGTTAACTTACGTCAACAGTGGCTCATTCTAGCCTGAATTTTATAATTTTTCAGCACAGAGTTGTTAGCGTCTTGTCAACACGTGCGCATAGACACGAAGCTCATTGTAGAGAAGAAAATAGGCCCACGTTCTCCTTGTAGAGATCTCAGTAAGTTCTAACAAGGGCTGAAATTTGGGCGTGTTCCGAGTGATGTCGCAATGTAGGGACCTCGCCACAGTAATGTGTCTTTTTATTGCTGCTCGTCCCTATGACGGACAGTGATGCTCGCTGTGGGAAACCGACGCAAGCGTATAAGACTCAGCCTTGGTTGCTTTCAATTCCTTTACCAGTTGTCTCTTCTATTCTTCATCCCTATTCCCAAGAGTCTATCTTCTAGTTTCCTACCGTTGTTCCCAAACTTATTCGTGGATTCATTTCAATATTGTTCCTCACATGAAATAGAACACACGAGGTTTCACGTTTCGAACTGGTTATTTCGCCTAAGGTGATAGCTTCAAGTTCCAGCCCTTTCGGGAGCACGACGCCACTCCCTTCCTCACTGGGGCTGCGTGCTATCCCATTGTGTGTCTACCACCTATTGTCTTTATCCATGCAGCTGTTTCCAGAGTGCAGCTAGTAAGACTTCTGCTGCTGTGTTACACATGGGTAGGCGCCTGTCGCCGGGTGTGGTGTGTTCCATTCTGTCAGGAATACACCCGAGAGGTGCGTTCCTTCCGGAATAGCTGCATCAAATGGAACTGTGCTAGTTAGTTTTCTCATCAATCTCCACGCAGGTCTCTGTGGTGGCGGTACTGGCTCATACAGACACCAGCAGCAGAGAAGGCTTCATTTCACCAAAGAACGAGCAGACATTTACAGTCCTCTGAATCCTCGGTCGTAGCCATTCTTCTTAGAGTAAGGTCAGACTTCAGTATGGTTTCATGACCATTCCCTGCAGGTAAAGATGATGAAAATCTTTTCATATACTTACTGGCCATTGGTATATCTTCTATGGCATATGCATATATATTCTAAGTATTATATTGTTATATTATTCAGAACACACTCTTTCTGGAAGAGTAATTAGCAAAATGTTCTCCCACTGTGTGGGCTCTTTTTTCCCTCTGGACTGGCTTCCTGCCCTGTGCAGAAACTTCTAACTTAGTGACTGTGGTCCCATTCGTTGATTCTTGGTATTAGTTCTTGTGTCATTGGAGTTCTAGTCCTAGCTTCAGCCCTCTACATGTGGGTAACCAGTGTTCCATTTGTCTAAAAGGCTCTCCTTCTATCAGTATGTTTTTGGCTCCTTTGTCAAGATTCAGATGGTCTTAGGTGTCTTTCATTGTTTTATGTGGGAATTTTGTCATGGGGGGGCTCCTGATTTCTGTTGAAGGCTTTTCTGTGTGTATTGAAATGATCACATGACATTTATCTTTTCTTTATTTATGTAGTACATTACTTTTATTGATTACCACATTAAAGGGTTTGTTTCTGTGTCTCCTATGCTCTCCTGTGTTATCCTGTGCTGCACTATTCTGTGTTGTTGAGCTGCATGTCTGTTTTGTAGCAGTGTCACGTTCCCTTTGATACTTCAGCTCTGTCGTATATCTTGGGTAAAGTGTCCAGCTTTACTATTTTCAGTCAAGATTGTCTTAGCTCTTCTGTATTGTTTTGTGTTTGTTTTCCAAGTTCCATCAAAGATGTTGCTGTTAATTTGTAGGGACTGCATTAAACCCAGTCACTTCTGGTAACATCTCCATTGTAATGTTGTTTCGAGCAACCCAAGCACACGGCATGTGTTCTCATTTTGTAACATTCATTTCAACTTTTTTTTTCTTCAGTGTCCCATAGATTTCATTATACTGTCCTTTACTTAGGTTGAATCATAAGTATTGGGATTTTGAAACTATTATAGATTTGTTTTCCTGGTTATCTCAAGAACACAATCTATCTTCTGTGTATTGGTTTTGTAACCTACAATTGGAAGTATTGTTTGTCAGACCTAAAAGTTTCCTGACTTGATTTCTTGGGTCTTCAGCTATGCAAAGAACCACATGAGCTGGTATTAGCAATCTAACTCCTTCCATTCTTCCTACTTATAACTTCTTTACTTTTTTCTCTTACCTGAGGCTCTGCCTTAACTTTCAGGTACTGTACAAACACAAGGAAGTAGACAGCCCTGTCTCATTTCTGATTTTATGGTTTTTCCCATTTGGTATGAAATTGACTGAGGATTTGATACAGGTGCCTTTCATGGTTTTATGTGGAAATTTTACTATGAAGGACTCTTGATTTCTGTTGAAGGTCTTTTCTGCATGTATTGAAGTGATTGCATGACATTTATCTTTTCTTTATTTGCGTAGTATATTACTTTTATTGATTACCACATTAAAGTTTTATACCTATTGCCCTCGTTAATATTTATTGAACTTCTCCAAAATGTCCAAATTTTATTCATTAAAGACTTGTATAAAGACTAAAATACTCTTAGAATAAGGGCAGATTACTTAACACATCAAACATGTATAATTATAGTCTTTTTTCTTGTGATAACTGACAAATACTTAGTAAAATATGAAACATTGGATGAAATAAAAGAAAATTAAATATCTTTTGAGAAAATTTCAAAAAGAACTTGGACAGCATCTAAAATGTACAGCACGACATAAAATGAAAAGATATGTAGGTAATACTGGGAAGAAGAAAAATAAATGTGTGATAATAAGGTGAGCACAGAAAAAATATAACTTATAATAAGATCCACAAAATAAAACTCCAAATAAAATCTTATGACACACAAGAAATCATCCTTTTTTTATCATGAGCTTTACCACAGTAATCTGCAGCAATTATCATAAATATTATAAAAGATTCATTAGTTTTTATTTGTCATTAAATTCCTAGGTGTGCACCTGATCACAAAATTATGCTTGCTCACATAAGTCATGGAAGAAATACAGAAACATGAAAGCACCTGTCTATTGTAATAATAACATCTGGCTTAGCACTTGGAAATACTGCAATGGAATGCTGAGGCCCAATAAACTTATTAACCACAGAAGTGTATTGCTAAAAAAACCCCAAGTATTTGGCCATTCCAGGTGGTGAGGGCCTGATTTCCTCTCCCTGCAAGGTTGTTTTCTCATTGTAATCTCACTAAAGGCAGCTCTCAGAGATCTTCTGGTTTTGCCCATGTGTTTTAGTGCTGCTGAGATAAAACCTAGGGCCTCCCATGTTCCGGGCAGGCACTGCATCACTGGGTTACACCCCAGCCTGAGTTAGGTTATATAAGGACACCAGCCCCACCCATGGGTGCTCTATCTTCATACTTAATTGGTTTCCCCAAAATACCACCTCCAAAAGCTCCCACTTAAGAATAGATGCCAGCATCCAATTGAGAAAATATGGATGTTTGGGCTTCCAGCAACACTTCAAAGCTGTGATGATGTGGCATTTGCGATTTATAAATTTCTGAGGTTAAATGGTTTCATTATGGTTCTTTCTAGATCCTGTCACAACTAAATTTATAAGTTGTCTGTCTGGTTTTTGAGAGAAAAGGATAGAGAAGGAGAGGGTTCAATTAAAATAATGTGTGAATTAATTTAATCTTAAAATCAAGATGCCTACTTCATAGGAGGCAGGTCTGCTGAGAAAGGCATTCCCTGCATGTTCGTGGTGGACAGGTCCATCTTGACACCACTGACTCTTAGGCATGCTTTCTCCAGGGTACCATTTGCAGAAGTCACCCTGAGAGGTGAGACTTGCAGAAATGTTTTCTGCAGGCGTCCTATGTGTTCCTTTGGGCTCTGTAGGATGCAATCCCTTGTGGGACTTGCAGGAATGAGTATGAAACTGTGGCTGTGGCTTTTTGGTTAATAGGTAGGTCTTTTGCCCTGGCCTAGAAAACTGGCATTTTGTATCTGCAATTACAGAACAGCAGCACACTTACCTGTCAGTTTGCAAGGAGAGAAAAATCCTACATCTCACAAGACAAATGTGTCAAGTTACTTTACTAAATTCCATGAAGAAGGAAAATTTAAAATAGATTATCCACCCTGGGCCTACCAGAAACTCATCCAACCCAGTAATCAGGCCAGGCTTGTGAATGAGTCCACCCTAGCCCTCCAGAAACTCATTTGACCCAGGCACCAGGCCCAGCATATGAGTGAGACCACCCTGGGCCTAACAGAAACTCATTCAACCCAGAAACAAGGCCTGACATGTAAGTGGAACTTCATCCATCAGACAGGCCCAGTGTGGAAAACTGAGGCAGGATTCCCTGCAGAGAGGCTAGAGACAAGACCCATACAGCTAATCCAGGAGCACAACATCTTACCAAGGTGGCACAGCAGGTTCATCTCCAAGGGCTGCAGCAGGAAGAAGTGGAGCACAGCAGCCAGACCCAAGCCACACCCACCTGGATGAATCTGAACTTGGTAGATCCAGATCTGGTGCTAAGGTAGGAACTCTACCAAAGCTCTACACCAAAATGCAGAAGTCAGGGCTATACCTAATGACAAAGATATTCTCAACGACCCTGAGCTCATCCAGCAAAAACACTGAAGACAATAGCATAGAAGAAATTGGAAATAACGCACCAAAAATCTCCAAAATAATAGCATCTGAAGTAAAGAAACAACTACAGAAAGATATAGAGGAAATCAGATCAGAAATAGTATCTGAAGTAAAAAAAGAAATGATAACTATAATGAAAGAAACCCTAGTGCTTCTAGAAGGTGCTGAAAAGGAATAGAGGAGAATAGAAGAATGATGGAATCCTTCAGTGAGCAGTATAGGGAAGCAATAGAATGCATCATGCATTTTCACAGTGCTGCGCAGGAAATTATAACCTCACCCACAAGCTGACAGAACCATTTCAGAGAAAGTGAAAATAGACTTTTAGACCTTAGAGACACCATTGAAGCCAGTGAAAAGACAAGTAAAGATCTCTGAAAAACAACTAGGATGCAGCAAAAAAATGGTTCAACATCCACAAGATGATGCAAAGATGAACCATGTAAGACTAATAGACATCAATGAGAAAGAAGTCAATACAAATGATATAAAGACGAATATGAACATAAGTAATAGCAGAAAGCTTCCCAAATATGAGCAAACAATCTAGATTTCAGGTAACCAAAGCATAGAAATCTCCAAATAGCATCAACCCAACTAAAACCACTCCCAGACAAATAATAATCAAGACCCCAGAAATTCAGCTCAGGAACTGTATACTAAAAGCCACTAGAAAAAAAAGAGATAACATTTAAAGGAAAACCCATCAGAATAATAGCAGATTTCTCTTCACAACCCATTAAGTCAAAAAGCATGGAGCAAAGCACAAGTCTCACAAGAAAACAAATTCCAACCCAGATGGCTATACCCTGCAAAACTCTTTCAAGTTTAATGGAGAAGTGAAATACTTCCAGGACAAAGAACAACTAAAGCATTTCATGATGATAAAGCCAACCCTACACAGTTTACTGAAGAGAGGGATTAAAATGACCACAACTCCATGAAGGAGAATGGGGAGAACCCACCAAATAGGGCAAACAATTAAACACAAGAGAAAAAGAGGCATACAACAGCAGTCTCTCAGCTATTCTTTTGTATACAACAGCAAAATATTTCCACCAGCATATTCTAGAAATGGACTTCTCCTGGCCCTCTGGGTCATGACCCTATGGGTCATGATTCTGATTGGGTACACAAGGTGGATATGAAGGAAATAGCAGTAACTCAGTCCTACAAATGACACCTGGCCACCAGTAAGCATCATGGACACTGTCCATGTCCACCACATACTAAAACGTTGTGTGATATCCTATCCCCAAATTGTTAAGAGTGCTGGTCACATATTTGCCATCCCAGTATATTTGTTATCTTTTATTCTTAGTAATTCTTTACTACCATGAAAACTTTTTCTTAGTTGATATTTCTGCATGTATTCACCTATTAAATACTATGCAAGCACACTGAGTTGAATACAGATTAATACATATGATACACAGCATTCTGGCCTCTTAATTGGACCCATAATTTGATTTTAATTTTGGAATATTGTTGTGAATATTTTATTTAATTTTTAATTAATATTTAATTTTCTGAATATTATTTAATTATAATTTTTGTTTTATGATTCATACTGTGTCTTTGATTTATGATCTACTTATAAGACATGATATACTATTTTCTCCTAGTATTAAAAACTTTAAATATATATATATATATATATATATATATATATATATATATATATATACAATTACAAGAGAGTTAAGGTAGATATACAGCTACTTTCTCTCAGTTCATTGAGAATAAAAGTTTATATTAATATTGTTTAGACAAGATATCAGGTCTACATTTTGTCCTCTGAATAACTACTATGAAGACAATAATATGCTTTGTATCAATTATTGTAACTATCCTATTAAATTGTTTTGAAACTGTTTCATTGTTATTTTAGCTTTTTTCTCAGCGAAATGAATAAACATTTTAAAAGATAAAACTTCAAAAACTAGATTATCTTTTGCTTTAAGTCATTACAGAATAGAAATTAAAGATATAGCATATAGGTTTTGTGCAACACGCATTTCACATCAAACCCCAGAATACCACTAGATTTACATCTATACATGTACAAAATAGCTACATAATTAGAGTGTTGATTTCTAGTTGTTCACTCAAAGAAACAGTCTGTGCTTGTATTGTTTGATCAATATCTTATGCCTGTGTCTGGTAATGTGAGCAGCCGCCTTGAAGACAGCATTATGCAATATAATAAACACTGTTAGTTTCTTATCATTTTGTTTTGTAATTCTATATCTTTTTCATCCTTTTTCATTCATTTAAGTTAGAAAAAAAAAAACTATTATGGGGCTGGGGAGATAGCTCAGTAGAATAAGCGCTTGCCTGCCAAGCACAGGGTCCTGAGTTCAATCTCTGGTACTGCAAAACAAAAATAAAAACTATGAAGTTGTTTTGCTATTAAACAAAAAAGTAAACAATA
The DNA here is from genome assembly GCA_004027025.1 of Myocastor coypus. Classification (NCBI taxonomy): domain Eukaryota; kingdom Metazoa; phylum Chordata; class Mammalia; order Rodentia; family Myocastoridae; genus Myocastor; species Myocastor coypus. The sequence continues at coordinate 47,154 of PVJA010012031.1, forward strand.
ACTAATCTGCCTTTTAAAACGTTACCTACTGATTTGCATTCTTTTTTATTTTAAAGAGTAAAAACAAAAACAAAAGCAAAAACATTTTAACATGTGTATTTTTCTTTCTGTCTCTCCCTGTGAAATCCAACTTCCAGGTCAGTATATAACTAGGAAAGTTAAACTCTTGGTAACTTATAAACAACAATATGTTTTAAAAGAAAGTTCGTGTAGCTCTTACTAATCTGGGAATAAACATTCAGCTTTTCAAACAATACTCCTTGAAAGAAAACAAAAGACAAACAAAAATTTCCTCCAGTACTCTGGTTACTACCTTTAAAAAACATAAAGTGAAGAAATAAAGGAGTTATTAAATTGACTGAACATTTTTGACTGATTATTTATATATTTGTTTACCAAATATAATTTTTGTAATTATATGGCAAATATTATTCCCATTAACTAAGCTACCACATGAAGTTTAAAAAGTATTAGTCTTTGATAAAGCAATAGAACACAGCTCCTATAGGTAAAGTATTGCTCCACCTTACACAAGGTGCTAGGAGTTTCTGGACACAGGTATCAGCCCTTATTGATGTTGAAGATGCCTTGGGTGGGATACAGAACACTGAATGCTTTGACCCCTTCACACTGAGGCCACCACTTTTGTCAGATTGCCTAGGATGTACCATGTAAGGAAAAACAAAAGAATTCAACAAGCAAAATATGCCTTGATGTCATAGTTCTCAACACACACCGTGTTATCTATTCTTTTCATAAGTAGGATTTAGAAAACAAAATAGGAAGTAGGAACTCAACTTACAACGGGATTACAAGGAATATGTATGAGTTATGACTTTCAGGGAAAAGTGACCAATCCGATATCTGGAGAGAGATGCACACATATATTAGATTGACAGAGAGCAGATGTACATTATATAAGGGTAGATCTGGATAAGGAGAAATACATAGATGGTTGCCTACATGGAACTAGACAGAGACAGACATAAAACCACGTAGACAGATACAGGTATGGGAGAGAGTTCAGTATAAAGCCTTAGCTCCCCTAGCGATGGAGGTAGGGCGGCTTCCAGATTCCCAGCAAGTGTCTGCATGCTGAAGTCCCAGGAATGACTGGTCCACAACCATTGGAGGGCTGAAGGATCTCACCCCAAGGCAAGAAAAAGTCCCTGTCCTCAGGGGCAGGCCAGCCTTCCTTGGGTCGTTCACGTTAGGGAGAACAGTGGGCTTTCCCTAGATACCAAGGTAGCAGTTAGTAACACCTAAAACCACCCCATAGAAACACAAAGAAAATTGTCTGACAGGTTATCTTGGCAGTGAAGTCTCCCTCAACAGGAAACAAAATCACTCATCCTAAAATATAATCAGAGCTTTCTGTAAATGGGGGCGATGTTTGCTTCTGAACCCTTCCCTCACGTCTCTCTCTCTGCGCCCCTTTCCTCCCCTCCCTTGTTCTCTCCTCCCCTCTCCTCTCTCTCCCCCACCCAACGCCATGTGCACATGCAATGCCAGGAGCTAGCTGAGCACTGAGATTGCTGCCACTGGTGGTTGCAGAACCCGTATTACTTGGCAGAAAAAGTCCCCTTTTTGCAGAGTAAAATAAACCATTTACCCATTTACTGTCATTTTAAACATACTTTGGTAAAGAAAATCATAAGCTAATGGGCATGATAGGGAAGGATGTACATTTAAGTGCATTAAAATACTTTCTGTCTACTTGAGGTTTTATGATGGATCTAAAAGTTTTGTTTTCTTATGCAGTGCTCTTTATCATTTTGCATCATTTTCTAACACTATATTATCTCCCCAGGCCCTCGTTACCCACCGCTTCCAGTGCATCATCTTATTCTTGGAGATATTTCCCAAATACGTCTTTCCATTACAGTGATTTTGATCTTTCTTTTGTGTTATTTGTACTTGAGCAATTATGGTGCCTTGCCAAGGAGGGCTTCACCGTGACGCTCCGCCTTCAAAAGCAGAAGTGTTTCTGTAATGTACAATTAGCACTGTTCATTAATCATTAAACATAGATGTTTTTTAGATTTTTGTTTTTATTTTTGGATCAGCTTTAATAAAAGCTTGCAGGGATTCACAGTAAAGAATAGGCTTCAGATTCCGAGTACTTATTCATACTTCAACCTGCCGTGTTATCTATCAAAAGATACATGTAACTTGCACTTTAAAATCGTAAATAACATGAAAAACATAAAAACGCACACATGCTTCAATTAAGATCATATGGTGAACTTTTCAGACGCTTCCAAAAGATGCAAGTAAGATTTAAAGTAGTTTTGTCTTGTTTCAATTTGAAATTGGAAAAATGGTACTAGTTGTCCAATGCCTAGGTGAGTTTTCATGGCTAGCTCCATGTCAAGCTGTCCTAATATGCCTTGGGCCACTGAGCTGAGCCTGGCTTTCTCACAGCAGCAGAAGCTGCACACGCAGGCACACACACAGGCACACACGCACACACGAGCACTGGGTGGAGGTGGTGGTCGGTGGCCACTCAGGTTCACTTCCCAGGCTTGCGAACTGCACAATCACACTGTGCTCCCCCAAGAAGGCAGGGAGAACGGGAACGAAGTGCGTGGGGACAGCGAGAACTGCAAGTGACATTGGCTTGGGGTAGCTGCCAGGGCAGGAAGTGGACAGGTCACTAATCCAAATATATGTAGAAACTACCATGGATAGCCCTCAGGGACTGGCTGTGATGTTTTCGAGGCTTGCGGAAGAGGTATCAAGCAACTTTCTGAGCAGCATGATTGGAGTCGCTTTATTTTATTTATTTATTCTTTCATGAGTTCATTCATTCACTCATCCATTCATTTTTATTCTTTTGGCAGAACTGGGAATTAAACTTCACAACGAACTACTCCCCAGTCCTACTCTATTCTGAGACAAGGGCCCGGGCAAGCCCCCAGGCTGGTCTTGAATTTGCAATCCTTCTGCCTCAGCCTCGCAGAGGCCTGAGATTTCAGCTGGGTTTGAGACTTGGTGGATTGTGTAGCCCTTCACAGAGGTAGGGCTCAAGGCCAGGGACAGGGTGACTGCACGAGGGTGGGCGCGCGCATCCGTAAGCCATGGAATCGCTCTATGTGTTATCATCCTTATCCTGGTCATAGACAGCTGGGAACAATCGATGGGCCTGTAGCAATGTAGTGGTCTGTTCCCTGTGCCTGATGCTCTCCCCTGAGCATTTGTCCCCTGAATTAGCAGGTCACACCCGAACTCCAAGAGAGAGACCACTTCAAGAGGGTATGGGCCCTGAGTGGAAGAAATAAAGTCTGGGCCCCCAGGGACCCTGGAAGCCCCTTAAACGTCCCATGGACAGACACACATGAAGGTGGCTGGGTGTCAATCTGAGGGTGACCTTCAGCAGCCTGCTGGCCCCGCAGGCTCTCACTTTCCAGACTCAAGAGCTGCTGGAACTAAGCTGCCCTTCCAGACACTTGTCTACAACACTGTGTTGTAGCCATGAGAATAAAAGGCCCCAAGTAGCTGGAGGTCCCACCCCACTCAGCAAGGGTCTGAATGGGAACCGTGTTTGTCCTAGAGTAAGGTGGTCTCCAACCACACCGCTGCCTTAGCATCACCAGGGACACAAACAGGAGAACCTTCTACAGCACTTCACTGGTCTCTGTAGAAAGTGCCTGTGCTTTCTACACGCGTGCACCGCACAGAGACACATACGCATGCGCCGCACAGAGACACATACGCATGCGCCGAGTTAACTTTGAGCCTCTCGCTGGTACTCTGCAGGCCTCACACCAAATAAGGACTGAAGGTTCTCAGCCGTGCGCACGTCTGCCCCATGACCCCAAGTTAATTCGGGATGCGGGCTTGAGTAGAAATGTCATAGAGATTTCAATTTATCACTCGCAAGTCAACTAAGAAGCCCGCCATTTCAACGACAACCTAATCATGAGCGAATGTAAACTCCACTTTTGTAAGGCATAAAGACCTTGAACATTTTTACTCTGGTGACTGGGATAATATGTTCCACCTAGAAATCAAGAGGATGCTTAAAAACAAGATCGAGGCAATAAGTTTTGCCTCTACTAAAAATATTCTTACAGGTGCTTGCAGAAGCACCAAGACAAGGCAACACAGGGGCAATAAGTTCTGAAGATCTGCAGCAGAATGCCAATAATTATGCTTCACAGCAATGTATTAGGCATTTTTTAATGAACCAAAAGAAGAATGCCAGGTTCCTAACGGAAACCAGTGATACATGTTTCAGGAGGTGGGAATGCTAATTACCTGATTTAATCACTATCCACTGAGCATATATCAAATTATCCAATCTCATCCCATCAATAAGTATGATTATTCCATGTCATCACAATTATTTAAATATTGTAGCAGTGACTAGGCAGATCACCTTCCGTGTATCAGTGAGTAGCATTTCATAGCTCCGGACCAGCCAAGTGTATCTGGAGCGCACACACTTGCGCATCACGCACGCTCACACTCACACAGTGCCTGCCAGATCATTTAGGGATTTCAGCGTGGCTACCCTGTGTGAATATTTATTAATTGCCTGTGAAATCAGCAAAAATATGTTCAGTAAGTGTCAGACTAGCATAGATGGTACATAGTCACACATGGGAGCCACAAAGTTTTTTGTCATTTCATAATCATGCTAATAATTAGCAGAAATCTAAATTGTTCAGCAAACTCTAAACTTACATTTAATTGCTTTATCAGTTTCTTCATGTCACCATGGAAATTAAATTGCTAACTCAATCCATAAATTCAGTTATGCTGTAATAATTTCCATCCTTCACAATGAAAATAGGGATGAATTCATAAAGCTGGGAAGCACCCGCTGATCGGTTAGTCTTTCTTGATGTGTTTTCTATTTGCATCACTTCGATGCCATGCGGTGGAAATTTATCAGGCTTTCTCTACCATCCTCAAAGCATTCCAGAGCCCTGAAAATTAAAGTGAGAGGAATAAAATAAATCTTTCATAAGATACAATTTCCACCTTCTGTCAGGAACTAACTGATTAGAAAACTCTTTATAGGTTAAACCAACCATTACATTTTTATGGCTCTGTGTATTTCCAAACATAAAGAATACATCTGTCTCACCGTAAACTATCTCCATACAGAAAATACTAGCACGTCCATAGCTACAGTCTGTGGTACAATTTGTCGTATATCAGTTTTGCTTTTTCCCTGTAACTTTTTGATAGGATTTCAATTTCCCTAAGAATTTTCCAGTATGTAAAAGTATTTATACCTTACAACTATCTTGTCATAAGCACTGAACGACTGCCACCTTTTCCCCTGGAGCAACAGAGAGCACCTTAACGGTATAGTGTAAGAAACTCAGGTCACTAAAATGAGTTGCCTCTCTTTTAGGTAGCAGATAATGGAAATAGCTAAAGAAGTACCCAGATCCAGGCTTGGTGCCACACACATATAATCCCACCCCTGGGAGAGACTGAGCCAGGACAATGGGCAACTTTGAGCCCAACCTGGGCAATTTATTTATTTATTTATTTATTTTAGTTCTTTTATTTTTTTTAATCTTTGTTTTTTTTTTTTTTCAATTCTTTTATTGTTTAAATTTAACAATGGTTATATTACATATTTTCATCATCGGATCAGTTTAGATTAATACATATAGGTATATAAGATTGATCAAACAACTAAACATTAACCTTTCTAAATCCACATTACTTTTTTTTTTCTTTTCCCCCTTTTTGTCTTTGAAAGTTGACATATTGCATATTGTCCTCACAATCATTCTATAGAGTGCAGTGTGTGGGCATGACCCACCTCCCTATTAATGTTGCATAGAAAAAAGAAAGAAAGAAAAAACAGGAAAGAATATACTTCTCTTTGGACTAAGAGGAAGCAGATACATATACAATCAGATCGGAAGAGC
>PVJA010012032.1:0-53034 GCA_004027025.1 Myocastor coypus
CCCCAGAAGTTTGGAAAAGCCAAGAATGTGGATCGTGCTAAGAGGGAGCAAAGCCAGCCTAAGAGAGAAGCCATGGGAATTATCACCAAGAGTGCTGTAGGAGCAGAGTGGCATGATGCTCACAACTCAGTGCAGACTGCTTTGGATTCTCCAGTTGGAACTATGGGATTTAATGTTTACCCTGCTGGATTTTGGACATCTGTTGGTCCCAATGTTTTGTATTACCCTGTTGTTTGCAACTTTTGGAATTGTAATGTTTATCTTATGCGTTTGAATGTTGGATATGTTTGACTCTTCTATTGTACAGGGGCTCACAGATGAAAATTTGCCTTGGATCTTCAAGGAAAGTTGGGATTTGGACTTTTCAGCAATGCTGAAACTGTTGGGACTTTGGCAACTCTTCCATATGGACTAAAATGTCTTTTGTAAAAAGGGATATGTATGAGACTTTGGGGGTCCAGGGGCGGAATGTTATGGTTTATGTCTAGTTGTCCCCCCAAAGCCTCATGGAGTCATTGGGCGGGGACTTCTAGAGTTTGAGACTTGATCCATGATCCCTGGGATGGGATTATGGGTGGAAGTAATTCTGGGATTATGGGTGTAGCCTAGGGCGGGAGCTTAAGGCAGAGAGCCTGAATGTAATATAAAGAGAGACACAGAGAGAGACTGGAGCTCGAGCTGTTGCTGTTGCTCTGCTGCCGTGTTGGTTGGCTACCTCTGCCGCCATTTTGTTGCTGTTCCACCGCCATGAACTGGATGCTTTCTGCTCTGTTCCACTCAGCCTTGGGCCAGCCGAATATGGACTGAAACCTCCACAAACTGTGAGCTAAATAAACTTTTCCTTTCTTCATTTTGAATGTTGGGTATTTGTCCCAGCAACAAGCAAAAAGTAAGCAATACAAGCAGCCTGGGCTGGAATTTGTTTTCTTGCAAGACTTGAAGTACTTTGCTCCATTCTCTTCTTGACTTGAAGGTTTGTAACGAGAAGTCTGCCGCTATTTTAGTGGGTTTTCCTTTAAATGTGATCTGTTTCTTTTTTTCTAGCAACTTTTAGTATATTGTTCCTGTGCTGCATTTCTGGGACCTTGATTATTATATGTCTTGTTGTGGTTTTAATTGGGTTGATGTTATTTGGAGTTCTATATGCTTTGGTTAACTGAATGTCATACTGTTTCCCCATTTTGGGGAAGTTTTCTGCTATTCTGCTCATATTCTTTTTATATCATTTGTACAGACTCCTTTCTCATTGATGCCTATTAGTCTTAAGTGTTCATCTTTGCATCATCTTGAAGATGAATTATTTTTTCTTGCATCCTAGTTTTTTAAAATAAGAAATAACAATGTGACATTTTTAAAAACATAGTAGTACATTCTCAATAATTGATACAATGCATATTATTGTCCTCACAGTAGTTATACAGAGCACAGGATGTAGACATGATAATTTTTCTAATCATTGTTGGCACAAAAAAATTTCTTCTCATTGAACTAAGAGAAAGTAGTTGTATACATAGTCCAGTATTCCATAATTGCAGTGGGTTATTGGCAGAACTGTCAATGTCAGAAGCTGTTGTCTTAAGCCTTTTACAGCTCATTCTAGTTGTTTTTAAGAGATCTTTTCTTAAAAGATCTTCACTAGCTGCAATGATGTCTTTAAGGTCTGAAAGTTTATTTTCACTTGATTGAAATGTTACTAGCTTGTGATTGAGGTTTTAAGTTCCTGTATTGCACTTTGAGTCTGCTCTCTATATTCTATTACTTTCCTATATTGCTCATTCAAGGATTCCATCATTTTTCTCTTTTCCTCTTTTTTTTTTCTTAATCAGTGTCTTCTTTAGTAGCAGTTAGTACTTCTTTTCTTGTAGGCATTATTTCTTTTTTCACTTTAGAAATTATTTCTGACCTGATTTGCTCTATACCTTTCTGCAGTTATTTCTTTACTTCAGATGCTATTATTTCAGAGATTTCAGGTGTGTCATTTCCGATGTCTTCTATGCTACCATCTCCTGTATTTGTTTTGTGTGGGCTTGAGGCTTGAGAGTGCATTTTGATCCTTCTCTTTGTCATTTTTTTTTTTTTTTTGCCTTTTTTTGAGACAGGGTCTCGCTCTGCAGTTCAGGCTGGCCTTGAGCTCACTTTTGTAGCCCAGGCTGGTCTCAAACTCGCACCAATCCTCCTGCCTCAGCCTCCCAAGTGCTGGGATTACAGGCATGCGCCACCACGCCCGGCTTTCTTTGTCATTTTGTACAGCCTTGCCAGATCTAGATCTAACATGTTCAAACTGGTCCAGGTGGGTGTGGCCTAGGTCTGGCTGCTGAGCTCCACTTCTTCGTGCTGCAGCCTGTGGAGGTGAAACTGCTGTGACACTCTGGCAAGATGTTCTGCTCCTGGATCAGCTGGGTAGTTCTTGTCTCTCGTCTCTCTGCAGGGAGTTCTGCAGCAGTTTTCCATGCTGGGCCTGTTGGATGGAAGAAGTTCATGCCAGGCTTCGTTGCTGGGTCAAATGAGTTTTTGGCAGGCCCTGGGTGGTCTCACTCACACTCCAGGCCTGGTTGCTGTGTTGAATGAGTTTCTAGGGGGGTCTACCATAGTCTCACTCATGCGCCGAGCCTGCTTGTTGGGTCAAATCACATTTTCTCATATAATTTTGGTCACTGATTTATGAATTTTCAATAGTGATCTGGATATATCAGTTTACCTGAAAATCCTGCACTATACTTTTGGTGCCAATCTAATATTAAATCTGTCCCTTTTGTGGTCATCCTTGCATATGTACACACATGTTTAAGAAAGCTACCTTTCCTTCATACTAATGTTCTAGAATCATAAAATATTTAGGTAATACCTAGTTGAGTGTAAGACATGTGATATGTGTAGGAACTCAAAAGAAGTACAAAAACACAAAAATTGTAAGCTTCATCATGGAGCAAGTCCACAGAAGACACATGCTTAGGACCTCACAGGTTTGGTTGCTAAGAGAAGGTGGGTAATTATGCTTTTCTACTTATCTCTTTTTCTTAAGAACTATAATTTTTGAAATTCTATTTTGTAAAACAGAATATCTGAAATTGGCTTGACTTCCACATTAGAGAGCTGTATGAAGTTCAGCTTTTATGGCTAGATAGCAGTGGTAATTACCAACAGAATAGGTCTTCATTTAAGTACATTTTTTCACTTCTGGCTGATTATATTTACATGTCCTAAACCACTTTCCCCAAGATTCATATTTTACAAACGGAATGGTGTTGTCTGAGTGTGACTAGCAATGCGGTTTGTACACCAAGACGTTTACCAGGATGACAGATACTTATGTGCTTCATATTGGTAAAAGAAAAAAGAAAAAAAAGTGTTGTAAAGAGACTTTTTTTTTTTTAAACTCTTCACTTTTTTATTACTTTTTTTTTTTAAAATTTTATTTATTTTTTATTTATTTATTTATTTATTTATTTATTTTTTTTTCTTTTTTCAGAACCTTTATTTGTTTATTCACTCATTGTTATGGCTGGCTCAGCCCGCCCCAAGGGCAAGGCTGGCGCAGCATGTGGTGCCAGGGATCGAACCGCGGTCCCTGAAGCCGCCCAAGCTTCCCCAAGCAGGTGCTTTAGACCACTGAGCCATCCCGCCGGGCCCCACTTTTTTATTACTTTTAAGAAGAAATGACAATGCAACAGTTTCAAAACACATTAGTAGTACATTGTACAGTGGTACAATGCGTATTCATATCCTCAAAGTAGTTATTCAGAGCACAGGATGCAGACATGATAATTTTTCTAATCACTATTGGTACAAAAAATTTCTTCTCATTCAACTAAGCAAAAGTAGTTATATACATAGTCTTAATATTCCACAATCCCAGTTGGTTACTGGCAAAACTGGCAATGTTGGAAGCTGTTGACTTAAGTCTTTTATAGCTCAGCATATTAATCTAGCTTTATGTTTTATGCCTCGTGGTTAAACTTTTCTGCTGGGTGGTTAAGGGAAAGCTAAAACAAGACTTGTATAACAGAACATGGAACTTTTGTTCCTCCCATGGTCAGTCAAATCCCCTCAATATTTACCTTGGAACCATGTCCAGTGCTTTGTAGAAATGTTATTAGTGTCACCTGTCTGGATGAGTCATGGCCATTGCTTGACCAGTTTGCTCTCTGTGAAAGACCGAGAGAATGTTTTCTGTCTAGGCAACTCTCCTTGGGCACACTTATATCAAGTTTAAACTGAATATTTTGCAAACATAAACAATAGCCACTTGTTACTTTGGTGGACTAGTTTGAGGACACCCTCACCCAAAATCCACCCATCACAAAAGTCATTTTTCTACTTGTTTATTGATTGATTGATTGTATTTTAGGGAATGAACTACAGGGTGTTCAGCATCTCACTATTAGATCAGATTCATAGTGATCTTCCTGTTTACAGCTTCCCAAGAGCTGGGATTACAGACATATGCCACCATGGCCATTCTCAATTGCCCTCTGAGCATGACCTGGGGGTGGGGCCAGCAGGCAGGTCAGGGGATGGAGTCCATGGCCCCTGCACCTACTTGCAGGTGCTTTAATCGCTGAGCTATTTGGTCGGCCCTATAAACATTATATTTCTAAAGAGTTTGCCAAGACCCTGTGTAAATATCCCAGGAGGTTATGCCATCTCTAGGTGACATCCAATATAAATGCTATGCAGTGGTCACACCATTTTATTTAGGCAATAAACAGAAATTGTTTTCATAGGTTCAATAGATACAACTATCTTTAAAACCAATTTTTCTTTTTAATCTATAGTTGATTAAATCCAACAATTCAGAGCCTGCAGATAAGGGCCTACCACAATCACAGAGTTCTTAATTTTTAATTGGTGTTTGTATGTGCCAGTAAGGAATCATGGATTGAATATAATTCTAATTAAAACCAAGATCCTTATCCAGTCTGACTCCTTTGCTAGTGTTCTTTCACTACTTTACAGTGAATAAAGTAGGCTTGTTTTGTTTCTAATGAATAAACCTAAACTCAGTGAAGTTAGTTGGCTAGATAATTTCAAGATATTGTTTTCATTAACTTTTGCGGGAGGGGCCAGGGAGATAACTTCACGGCATAAGTGACTGCCTGGCAAGTACAAGGTTGTGAGTTCCAACCCTGGTCCCACCAAAAAAAAAAAAAAAAAAAAAAAAAAAAAAAAAAAAAAAAAAAAAAAAAAAAAAAAAAAAAAAAAAAAAAAAAAAAAAAAAAAAAAAAAAAAAAAAAAAAAATATATATATATATATATATATACATATTACATATATATGTATATATATACATATATATTTATTTGTGGGAAAAATATCTATGGGAACAGAGTACATGAACAATTTTATATTATGGGTAAAAAAAGGATGAACATGAGCAAGTTTACATCTGAAGTACAAAATTTGGTATAATAGTGCTCTGTATGACAGGAATGTGAATTGCAGTTCTAGTTTAAGCTGAGAGTAGCTCTCTGTGCAGCAAGAGCTTATAGCTGATGACACTGTCTGCTTTTGTCTTCAGTATAACATGGTAGGTAAGTCACGCAAAAATTATAATAAAAGAAAAAATTGAAAGCACAGCTGCAGGATTAAAATGAAAACCATAGTGCTATTTGTATCTTGAGACACAAGTACTAATAGGATTTGTGTCGCTGATATGAGTGATAACGACATGCCTCTGTACTCGGAATTTCTCCGGGTTTATCTTCTTCCTCCACTCGGTCTTAATAATATCTTGTCTTCTTAAGAAGGAAAGGCCATTAAGTTCCTACATGCTTCCCCCATCTGGTGACCTCTACTTCAATTCCTCTGTATTATGAATAACACATAAATCACACATTTCAATTTGATTTTTAGACTGGAAGGCACTGATAAAATATAATACTTTTTAGAACGATATAAATAATTTCAAATACATGCCAAAGTACTGGCAAAAATGCCACAGTGTCGTTTTTTTAAAAGTCATACTTTGTATTACTTTGAAAAACAAATGGGAAGGAGAGACAGGTTCTGCCACTGCCAGTGCCGTCTAAGGACAGGTAGGCTGGGCTGCAGAGGTGGCAGCAGAGGAGCTGAGAAGGCTACAGGCTTGTTGCTGGCACTGGGTCCATCTCCATCGCTGGTGCTGTCCTCTAAAGGCGCGACAGTGGCAAATCAGTGTGGATGGGCATCGCATGAGATGGGCTCTATGAAGTCAGAATCTGCTTTCTCTTTGCTGAATTCTGTGCCTCCTTCCTTGTGCTTTCCTTAAGTACAGTGTTTCTCCTTGTCACTGTCGCAGCCTGTCCTGTCAGCAGCTTCCCTGTATCTGAGGACACACTGCCCTTCCTTAGGCTACCCACTGAAGCCAGCCCTAGAGAACAGAGCAGGACCAGGACTAGGGATGTGACGGTCAACCTCGGATCATAGTAGGCTGTGTTGGCTAATGACACCATGGGGTGCCTAGGCCCAGGGAAACAAAGTCAGCCAATGAACAAAGGTGTCTTAAAATATCACAGTATAACTGTCACTACAAATAGATTTTAGGTTTTCCTATAACTCTTGTGGTGAGATTTTTAAAATTAAAGTCACTATTCTGTTGGGTAAAGGTCATATCTGTAAAGTACTGAACATTCTAAAATATTTTAGTAGGAATAATTTGGATTTTGATTCATTTTGATTTGTTCAGTCAGGGAAATCTATGTTCAAAGTCTTACACTTCATTTTATTCCTTTCTGAGGTAGCCCTAGAAAATGTAACCCTACTGAAATATCTGCTGGAGAGCCCATCAAGGAGGTGCAGCAGTGGCAATGGGGCTGACAGGCTCTCGTCTCAGCAGTCAGAGCTCCTGTAGGTCACCCCTGAATCTCTCCAGATCCCCAGCCAGGGAGTAGGTGGCCTGCTCACGCCAGAGGGTGCTATCAGCAGGGAGCCTTGTGGATGACACAAGAGGGGTGAGCGGAGTCTGATACACCACAGGCAGCATCACAATTCTTGGATGCACCTGAAGTTTCAGATGACCTCAGGCAGTATGGTGTAGCCTCACTGCAACTAGACCTGGCTGGACCAGAACAAGCAACCTGTGAGCCCTCTCAGCAGCCAGAAATTAAAACACCACACTGAACTGTTACAACGTCATGAACTTATTGCTCTTCCTTCAGCTATTTAAAATACAGCACTACCCAACAATATAAAAATGAGAATATAAGTAGCTATTTTAAAATTTTATTTATATATTTATTTATTTATTTGGTACAGGGTCTCACTGTGCACCTCAGACTCATAGTGATTCTCCTGTCTCAGCTTCCCCAGTGCTGGGATTATAGGTGTGTGCCTTTGTGGTGGCCAGCATGGTGCCATAGTATTAAGTACCAGTGATTGAACCTGCAGTTGCCAGGCAGGTGCTTTGACCACTGAACTATCTCCCCAGCCCCATAGGTATTTATTAATAGGTGGTTACTAGTGTGAATTATCAGGTAAGTTCATGTAGGTCCTGTGCTTTTTAGTTTTCTCATTTGCTTCCTTTTTGTCAATACCCATCAGAAGAGAAACCAAATGCTTCTTTTCATATTGTAGTAACATTGCATTCATTCTTATTATCATCATATAACAAAATGGCACAGGTATGGCAGCTTAAAACAATATGCTTTTCTAATTTCAGTTTCCTTGGTGCAGGCACAGCTATAAGTCCCCTGCTCAAGGTCCCACCTGGCTGCAATCAGCTGTCAGGTAGCTCCGCTCTGTCTGGGGCTGGGACTGTGGCTGTCAGCAGCTTCAGTTCCTCTGAAGCCTCTGTTCATTGCTGGCTGTTAGCCAGGCCACTCAGCTCCCTGCAGCCCGCTTGGCCACCGGCTGCCCTTCTGATAACTAGAAAGGCCAGTGCTTCAAGGCAAGTAGGAGAAGCTTCAAACTTTTGAGGTTTGGGGAACCAAGGCCAGCCAGAGCAACCTCCCTTCTGATGAACTCATAATGAACCAATTTGAAACCTTAATTACATACAAAACAGTCCTTCCCCAAGTAACTGTGACCTCACAGTCTGTCTTAGTTACTCTTCTCTCACTGGGACAAATACCCAACATACAAGCTTAGGGAAGGAAAGGTTTATTTAGCTCACAGTTACTGGAGATTTCATAGTTTAAAGCAGCCTGAACTGTATAGCAAGACCTTCAGGCACTGCGTCGCTATGTCCAGGATGACTTGATCCATACCTCAGAGAGAGGCTGCCAGGCCTGGCGGGGAGGGCGGGGGAGATCCATGCTGTCAGTTTAACTGTTCAAGCCTCTCTGGCCACGCCCCTCAAGACCCGCCCTGGTCCTCTGGCCCTGCCCCTCAAGCCTTGGGTTTGATAGCCCCATGATTTACATGAGGCTTTGGGGGGACAACTAGACACAAACCGTAACACAGTCCTTCACCAAGTAACTGTTACCTCACTTTCACCACTTTTATGGGCTGGAAGCAAACCACAGGTTCTGTCCACAGTTCAGGGACAGAACTACAAAGTACCCGGAGCCAAGAGTTCTGCCTAGACAGACAAGCCAGGCAAAGTTCTTGAAATAACATGAAGGGATATAAAAATATAACAGTACAAATGCATTCATGTCACCATGATTGTCAGCAAACTGTTCTTATAATACAGCTAGAGGGGAATGAAGGTAGAATGCAGGACGACATCTGTACTTAACCAAAGCAACACATTTTTTAAGATTATGAATCTTGGTTCAGAAAAGCAGGATGGTAATGCTTGCCTAAAATTCATGAGTAAGGAATGCTTACTGTGTTTTCAAGAAAACATCACTACATAGGTTCTGCATTAATGATCTGCTATGACCCCTAAATGCACAGGAAGTCTAGTCAATTTTGCATTTGTAAAGTCTTTTGAGTTTTAAAAATCCTGTGCTAATGACTATATAACTACACTGCTGGAAAAAGTCATCAAGATACCATCTAATATCATTTTCCTTGGCCTCCTTCAGGTGATCACAGCTGTTTAACAGCTAAATATTTATCTCAGGAAATATCTACAGCAGCTGTATAGGACAATGTTCCTTCTTGCTGAGAGAGAAGTTCTCACTGGGATAGTCCTTGGTAGGAGATTTCTAAATGCTGGTTTCCAAATAAGTTAATTCTTTATCTTGTTAAAGATATATTCACTTGGGATTTTTGTTCCCTTAAAAAGTATAATGTTACATATCACAATAGTGAATAGAACCAAATTTTCCAAAAGAATTTATGTAGAACCAGTGAGTTAATTATAATATTCAGTAATCATATTATAACTCTGCTTTATCTACATCTTTTTTTCTCAAAAAATGTGCCCCTAGAATTTAATTTTCAGGATTAACACAGCTTAGAATCATTAATTTACCTGCTAACGTTACATTTATTAAATATACTAAAATAATTATGTGTAAGAGAATACTGATAACTATAAAATTAAAAAATCGTAGTCATTTTTGACAAGAATATAAACTAGGCATACTCTCACTTTAAATTCACAGTTTACAAAACAAATTCACACATATTTCTAAAATAATGCACATCTTCATTCATTCAAGATCAAGCCTGGCCTCTCTTAGCCCTTGTTGGGCTCTGAGATAGCTTCTTCTAGGCCCTCTGGAACCTTCTTCCTAGTAAACATTCTCTTAAATTCTGCATAGCAAAGGGGCTTCATGGTCAATCTTATTGTTTATAATTTGTGGCCCTCAATCTTAATTTAGTCCACCAAACTTAAAATTAAAGTTCCTAAATATAAATGTTAAAATCACTTATACTGTGCAAAAATGTGCATCCTGTATGTCATGTGACTGTCATGAAATATTTATCCAATGTATGTAAATACTATTATATGGTGGAAATATTGTTTACATAAATTTTAAGCAAGAAATCACAACCTAAATTTATTGACTTAAATATACTGATGTATTTGACTTCCCTACATGAGAGAAAGCAGGCCCATGTGAGGTGCCCCACCCCCTCACCCATGTGAGCGAGCAGTCCTGCCCCCACTCCCACTGACACAAGGGTGAGATCACCTACCAACTCCAAGCCTCTTCTGCACTTTGTTGCCATGGTGTAAGGTACAGAGGCCAGGACTAATCAACCACCTTGATCCTGACAAGGACAACAGCTAGAAAGAGGAAGTAGCAACCAACAACTGTTGACATTAAGTCTACTCAAATCCCTGTGCCACATCCAACAGAGACCCCACCTACTAGCAGCAGCTATAGTCTATGGTGAAAGATGGAGGGGTGCCTAGTGCAGGGGGTGCAGGAAGGATACCTCAAAAAACCATATGCCGTAAACTAGGCATAGAAAAATTGGATTCCAAGATGACAGATCATGGAAAGATATCACTCATTTAAAAGTGCAGGTTTTTCTTTGAATCAATCCTTTTCTGATATTTCTATTTTTTTTTTAACTTTTTTTTTTTTTTTTTTTTTTTTCGCTTTCTTTCACTGGGAGTTTTGAGGGTTAAGATGTTTACTCCTTTATTTTCCATTTTTTAGGTTTTTAGTTTTTCTCTTTTCCCCTTTTGCTTTTCACCTCATATCCCATTGATTAATTTCTCAAAGTTTGCTTTGTTCATTCTGTAATTTCCCACTCCATCCACCCTTACTAGCTTAACTGCTAAGCTTTATAAACTCTAGATAGCCAGTTAACTTTATACTATTGACATTGAATGCTGTGTTGCTACTAGAGGTAAAGTTGTTTCATTTAGTAGATATTTAATATTGGTCAATATTTGGCTTGTGTTAGTGTTCATACTCTAACTAGAGATCTCTTATCTATGGTTAAGAGAGGCAAGTTGTTTACAACATCATTTCTTAAGATTTTTCAATATTTAGTACTTGGAACCATAATTGGTGCCAATTTTATTACTATATCCAAGGCAACAAAGCTGCCACTATCAATTTGTTTCCTTGGGATGTGATAGCTAGATGGCCTTGAAGTTACTAACAGTACAAAACCCATTGCTGGAGAACTGTACTGGATCAAATATGCTCCGACCTCCCATCTCAAGTAAGCGGAGGTGTTTGGAACCTGGTAAAGTGGAAAAGGCCAATTGCTAGCCATGTCAGGAAGACAGCATTGAAAAGTGTGAGACAGAGAGTTCTACTAAGGCGAAAAAGGAAGTTAACAATGTGAGAAAGCAGTCATGGGGAAGAGCAAACGAGAAGGAAAAACTTGAATGGAGATCAAAGTGTGGGAAATAAAGGATAAGAAAGATGCATCTTGAACATATACTTATAAGTGAGATAAACCAGACCTACATATGCAAATACCGTAGTCTCCCTAGTGTAAGGACTCAAAAGAAGAAAAATAAATAAATAAATAAATAAATAAATAAATAAATAAATTTGAGGGGGGTACCAGGAATCTAACTCAGGACCTTGGGTTTTCTGTATTCTCAACCCCTATAAATTTTTTTAGAGGAGTGACTTAAATACAAAATGCATTTGGAAAAGTTAAAAAAATTAAGGTTTATTGAAAGTGTTAATGTTTAATTATTTGACCAATCTTACATACCTATATCTATTAATCTAAACAGAGTTGATGATGAAAATATGTAATACAACCATTGTTAAATTTTTATTCTTGTTCTAAAATTCTGTACTATATGTACTCTTGCTTGTTACTGTTTTCCTATCTTTGTTTTTGGTATTTTTACTCTTTAAAATAAAAATTTAAATAAAAAAAGAAATTCAGGACATTAAAAATTTTATTGAAATCATGGACAGCAAGTGAGTTATGTGAGGACAGCGTCAGAACTAGAAACCTGTAACCTAAAAATCGAAGGATAGGAAGCAATATTGCATGAAACAGGAGCCCACTAAAAAGTAGCAGTAGCTATCCTATATTCAGATAAAGTGAACTTCAAGCCAAAAATTGATGGAAAGAGACAAGGGATACTACATATTGGCTAAGGGAATAATCCTACAGGAAAATATAATACAATGTTTACCAGAAAGTAAGAACTAATCAGAAAATAATCGGCCTTAAAAACTAGAGATAAAAAAATGCCAGCTCTGATTACCTTGTCTTCCCTGTTATTAACAGTCTAAACTCTGTGGGATATAATCTTCTATATGTTATTGGCTATCACTGTGGTAATGATCAGGGTTCATTTTATAGTTTTGGTTTAATGTTGGGGAAACATGTTAATTATTAACATGCATGCAGAGAACAATGATGTACCCAATTTCATAAAATGAGTAATATTGGATATAAATAACCAGATAAGCATAAACACAGTTATAGTGGTGATCCTCCCTATTCCACTATTATAAACAGACAAATAAACTAAAAAAAATCAGCAAAGAAATATCAAAGTTGAATAAGACTCTTAAACAAATGGTCTTTTTCTCCTGTACCCCTCATATATATATATATATATATATATATATATATATATGGATATATATATGAGACAAGTATATTTATATATATATGAGACATATATGTATATACATATACATATATATATATATATATATATATATATATATATATATATATATATACAGAGAGAGAGAGAGAGAGAGTCCCACCCAAAACAACAGAATACACATTCTTTTGAATAGCATATGCACATTTCTCTAAGAGGGACCATATACTAACTAAGAAAGCAAGGTTAAATAATAAAATAATTAAAATTATATCACGCATATTATGAAACCATAGAACAGTGAAACTAGAAATCAATGGCAAAAGAAAATATCAAAATTATGTAAATTTAAGGAACTAAACAGTATATCTTAAATAAGTAATGGTTTGTAGAAGAAATCAAAGAAGACATAAGAGTTTTTAGAGTTACACAATAATGCCAGGACCATATAGCAGAACTTATAGGACATAATGTAAGCAGCAGAAACTGGGAAGTTTGTAGTTATAAATGCCCACATCACAAAAACAAAGCAAGGCCAAATAAATAATGAAACATGTCAAGATGTCAAGGTCCTAGACAATCCATAACCCAAAGCTAGTACAACAATGGAAATTATGAAGAACAGAGTAGAAATTATGGGAAAATAATACAAAAATTCAATGAACCTAAGATTTGATTCTTAGAAAAGATAAATGAAACAGACAAATTTGACCCAAAAAAAGGAGAGAAAATAACCAAGCCAGTGTAATTAGGAATGAAAAAAGAAAGAAAGAAAGAAAGAGACACTACCAAAACCAAAGACAGAATTAATGCCTACCTTGTGAACTACATGCCAGTAAAATGTAGAATTCAAAAGAAATGGATATATATATATATATATATATATATATATATATATATATATATATGAACTACCAAAAACTGAACCAAGAAGACTAAATATTCAGCCATAAAAAGAAAGTTGAGTCATTTGTAGGAAATTGGATGCACCTTGAGACCATAATGGTAAGTGAAATACTACATTTCTGTTGTATGAGAACCCCATATTATAAATAAAGAGCAAAATGGAATATAGGTAAGGATGGAGGGGGAGTTCTCTCCAATGAGAAAGAGATCAAGAATTCAAAGGAAGGTGAGGAAAGGCAAGGGAGTGGGGGGAAAGGAAAGGAAGTTGTGTCACACATGTGCGCCAGCTCCACAGCATGACTGTGAACATTACGAGCTGGAAACATGCCCTAACAGAAAAGGAAAGAAAAAGACTTAGCAATATGCTTCTGTATAATATTTTCTTTAATTAACAATATATAATAAGTTCATAGCAGCACCTTAAAATGTGTTCATACTAAATAAATTTATATTAAGATATAGTAAATATGTCAAATAACACATTTTAGACTTTTAATTTTGTTGATATTTCAGCTCTTTGCACACATGAGAATGGAAATGCAAACTTCTCAACCACTAAATGATTCTCTTCTCAAAAAATTTACTGGTTAGGGATGTATGTCAGTGGTATAGAGGGTGGAGTGTTCATCTGAGTTTATTTATTTATTTATTTATTTATTTATTTATTTATTTATTTATTTAGGTACTGGGAATCAAACTCAGGACTTTGCACTTGCCAGGCAGGTGCTTGTGCCACTAGGACAAAAATCACACAATCATCTCAATCTAAGGAGAAAAAGCTTTTGACAAAATCCAATAGTCATTCATGATTAAAAAAAAAAAAAAAAAAAAAAAAAAGCCAGACAAATGAAATGAAAGTGCCTGCAAGCAAGAGCAAGGGCTGGTGGCTTCCCAGGGCCTGCTGTGCGGGCTCCACCCCCGGGACTTGCTAAAACAGCAATTGAGACTGGGCATGGTGGTGCTCCCTATAATCCCAGCTCTTGGGAGGCTGTAAACAGGTAGATCACTAGGAGTGCCATCTATGTAGTGAGACCCCGAACACCCTGGCCCTGCAGTGATTGTATTACATGAACAACACCCTGAATTCATGATCAATAAATATGACATAAATGACAAGCAAAAAGCAGACAATATATTGTCAGGGCATACAAAAGTAGGCAGTTGTCTTTAAACAGGGTATTTACAGTGGAATATGAATGTCTCAGGACTGCTGACATTTTATTTACTAAGTCTGTTGTTGAGTGATGAAGTGTATGGATGAGTTTATTATACGTGAGAATGGATTCTGTACACACTGAGTTGTGGTATTATCATGGCTGGCTGCGTTCTAAGTGTGTCTCTCCCAAGGTTAAGGTGTTTGTAGTCTGATGCCCAAGGTGGCGGTGTGGAGAGATACTGCAGACTTTTACCAAGTGGGCCTAGTGGGAGAACAGTGGGGATGGGGTCTCCTCTTGGAAGAGACTGAGTTAGTTCTCCAGAGATCCTGGTTAGTTCTCAAGAGCAGCTTGTGAAAAACGCTGGCGGTAGGCTCCCCTCACACTCTTAACACACAATTAGCGCACTGTATTTCACAATAAGATAGAAAAAGAAAAAGTGAATGTTACATATCTATTTTGCTGCTGAAAGTTTTGATGCAGATAGAAAAGAAACAAATGTTTAATATTTAAAGCAAACTTCAATGGATGCAATGACTCCACGATACAGCAAACACAGGCTGTTCCCCTTCCAGGTATCTACCTGGAAGAAAGTGTCATGCCACAGTGATATATGTGTACCCATGTTTGTAATAGTTTGTAATAGTCAAATGTTGAAAGTAACCCAAATGCCCACTAGCCAATGGAAGCACAAAAATATTTTTAATACAATGGAGTATTACTCAGCCATAAAGAAAAATAAAATTGAAACATGTATGACTAAGTACATGGAACTCAATACCATAATCCTAAGTGAAATGAACTGGACACACAGTATGCAAACACCACATGATCTCTTTGCCGTGAGAAACTGAAAATGTAAGTAAGAACAAAGATGAGCAATATATTTGGGAAACAGGAGGAAACTGTTCAAAAGGAAAAGGGAACCAGGGATTGGATGGGCTAGGGAAAGAAAACAATGGGAAAAGAAGGAAACAATGAAAGCATTTTTTGTGAATGGTACTATGAAGAGGGTTTGAAAGGAGAGGAGGAGAATGGGGAAAAAAAAGGACCAACATGGACCAAGGATATAACATGTACAGATACAAATTTTCTATAACAAATATGATATACGTATCTACATGGTACCAATAAATTTACATAAACTAAAAAATAAACAAGCTTACCACAGGAACAAAAGTAATACTCACTGGAGAAAACCACATCACTTTAAGAATCCAAATTGTAAGAGCAAGATTCACAACTAGGATGATGAGCAGGAGAAGAACGAACAAGTAGAGGCAACGCTTCCTCCAGCCGTAAATGCCGATTTTGTAGATGTACGGATTCTCCGGCCTCTCTATTTGGGTCCCCTCGGTGGTGGCCGTGTACTGCTCCTGCACCATCTTCATGGGGGCAGAGGTCGGGAAGGAAAGGGAGGTGGGGAGACAGAGGGAGAAAGCTTATGCATCAGCACTGATTTATTGTGAGCATAGAAAAATGTTGTATTTTTTTGCTCCAGTAATACATTTCCAAAATTAATAATTAAAAAAACCCTACATATTATAATATTGTCTTCAAAATACTACTGTTTTTCAGCCAATGGAAAGTTTTTCATACAAAATATTTTGGGTATGACAAAGTCATTCAAAATCTAGTCATACTAATTTCAGATTTTAATAAATTCAGCACACACACACACACACACACACACACACAGGGGCTCCAAAATGCTTTATGCTTAAACTTGGAATTGAAAGATCAGCTTAAAATAGTTGTCACCAATTTCTTAAAATATTCATGAGGATAATTAAACATATTGATTGTAAGTGTAGGAAAGGGGTGAATTAGAATGTAAAGCTTGTGTAATCAAAACTTGAGTGTCTTAGTTACTCTTCTCTTCTTGGTGGGACAAATACCCAACTCTCAAAATGAAGGAAGGAAAGGCTTATTTAGCTCACAGTTACCGGAAGTTCCAGTTCATATTCAGCTGACTCTAAGGCAGAGCCGCACAGGGAAGAGAACAAACTTTCATGGTGGCATCAAAGAGCAAAAGAGCAAGGAGGAGTAGCAGCAGCTTAAGCAGATAACTTCTTCCTTCCTTACATTATAATGCAAATCATCTGCCCCAGGGGAGGTGCAGCACCTACACCCACAGTAATGAATCGTAAACCAGAAGTCACTCCAGGACTGCATGAGGCCTTGAGGGGATACCTATGCACAAACCATAACAATGAACATTTAAGCTAACCCACAGGGTTTTAGACCCCTTTATTTATGGAGTCTGACAGTTCGCTATCCTCTAGCTTTAGTTAAGAGGTCACATCTGTGTTTACTATCAGCATGAAATACCTGAGTTATGTCAGAGATCAACCAAGCTAACTTGTACACTTATGAAATACACAGCATTCAGTCAGGTTGAACCAATGTTCCATTCAGTGCTTTGGATACGGTCTCCATTGTAAGCAAGGGACACTGCCAAGGGATTTTTCCTTTTAACACTGTGGCTCTGAGTTTTATGTCACAAATACAAGATCTGGCTCTATCTATAGACCCAAAGCTATTGGACAATGTGTAGCCAGTGTCTTTAGAATTTTTTTTACACTGACAGGATTTTATCTGTACTTGAGGACCTGTTTTAACTAGTGAAATACCTTTTTAAGTATTATACATGAACTATATATTACATTTACAAAAAATCAGTCTCAGCATCATTTTGATTAATAAGTAACATGAATATATATTGTAGTATCTCATGTACAGCTAAAGCAAGATATCTTGCGAAGTCTGTTTCTAATGAGGTACGATGACTGGAAGGAAGGTAGGGTTGGAGGAGAACAAAGAGACCTGTCCTTAAAATATAAACACTTTCAATAAAAGAAAAACAAAATATTCTCTTTTTGCGGTTCTGGGTGTGGGACACAGGACCTTGGGTATGCTAACCGAGCATTCTGCCACTGAGTTATTTCTACTTTATGGGTGAATTGTGACAATATGTGTGGATATTCATTAAAGAAACACAAATGGACAATGTACATTGTGAACATATCCAACTTACCATGACTCAAAAGAAATACAAATAAACATAACTTTCAAAAACACAAAACAGTACTGAAAGAATATTTGTAGGGCTAGCAAGATAGCTCAGTGGACTAAATGCTTACTTAGGCAAGTACAGAGATAGGGGCTCAATTCCTGGCAACACATGCCATGCTGGCCCCAGCTCCGCCCCCAGCCATGCTAAGTGGCCACGCAGACCAAGCATGGCGGTGCACACCCATAATCTCAGTGTCAGGAAGGCTGAATACAGGAGGACTACTATGAATTTCAGCTGTGTAGTGAGACCCTATACCAAATATATACCAAAAACAAAAACAAATGAATAAACAAAAAAACCAAAATAAAATGCTAAGGATTTAAGTATTAATTTAGTAGAGTACTACATAGTAAAAGCAAATGCTTTATGTATTTGAAAGGTATATAAGATATGTAAGGCATATAATAACCTAGCAAAATTTTAGTGATATAATTTTATTTTTCATTTTCTCATTTCTTATTCATTTTAATGAGAAACAAAATAAAATAGCAATGAAGCAGTTTCAAAATAGGTTAGTGGGCTAGTTATAATAATTAATACACTGTATATTATTGTCTTCATAGTAGTTATTCAGAGGACAAGATGTAGAATATCTGGTCTAAAGCATATTAGTACAAATAGTGATGTAATTTTATTTTATTCATTTTTTAAAAGAATTTTTTATTTTATTTATTTATTTTTTTCTTGTTTCAGAACCTTTATTTGTTTATTCACTCATTTTTATGGCTGGCTCAGCCCGCCCCACGGGCAGGGCTGGCGAAGCATGTGGTGCCGGGGATTGAACCAAGGTCCTGGAAGCCTCCCAAGCTTTCCTAAGCAGGTGCTTTAGACCACTGAGCCAACCTGCCGGACCCCAGTCCCAACTTTTTGAGTACAGGTAGGATGACCTAATAATTTCAAGAAAAATTTTTCTTTTTCAGTCAAATCATTCAGCAAGGTGCACCTAACTACAGTGAACTAGGTGGATCGTAATTACCAATTTCATCCACAGTGACAATGACAATCAGTATAACTCTCAAAATAATACATAGCTATACTAATTAATACACATTCATATGTGCACATGTGCACATGTATTCACATTAAAAAGTCATAAAACTTGTATCTCTTTTTTAGAGTAGGATTGACTTCTAAAATGGCAGATTATGCCATTTAAAATAATTCTTCACAAAATATGCCAAACCAAAAGAATAAATGCCCTTTAAGTCTCTAAAAAACCTGGACATGGAAAAAAAATTATTTACATGAGCAAGTGACAGAAAGAATTCACAGAGACCCTCCCAGTTTCAACAGAAACTCTGGGAATGCCTGGGAAAAATGACAGGAACTCATCTAACAAAGTGAAAAAATGAGCCAAGTACGGTGATACACGTCTGTAATCCCAGCACTCTGGTTGTTGAGGTAGGAGGATTGCAAGTTAAAGCCCAACCTGGGCAACTTATCAATTCAGTGAAGCCCTGTTTAAAAATTAAAAAAAAAAATTTCCAGGATTTTAAAGATTGCTATAATACTGTGATGTGTGCATATGTCATGATTGATAGGTTAGAAAGTCTCCTGTGTTGCATTTCAGTGGTCAATAATACTACTCCATTTTCTAGCAGAGATGTCAACTTCATAAGCACTCTCTTTGAATAGAATACACTTAAGGTTCAAGATCAAAGACGATTTTACATTTCTTGCTGAGGAAGGTTGTATGCTAATCACTGCTTCTGGCTTTGCTTTTCAGTTCTATTGTCTTAGTTATTTCTCCTTTGTTACAATACAAAATTGGCTGACTTTTAAAGACACATTTATTTAGTTCTATAATGAAAATATAAATAATTCTATCAAGTGATCAACTCAAATGGCTTCTCAGGGTTCTGGTTGCAGATTGTTCTCCTTACCACCCAGCTGCAGTGCACATCTTCACACTGGGAAGAAGCGCAGGGCACATGCTATAACAAGAAAGAGGCCATGGCTTGGGCCTCAGTCCTAGGTTCACTTATTGGACATATGACAGTCAGTCACAACTAATACTATTTAACTTCTAATTGCTGTGGGATTTTCCCTAGTTTATTTAAGCATCTTGAATAGGAAGAGGTCAATGTTCCCTTAAAATGTTCTAAATGAAAACATGCAAATCTCCTAGAAT
This sequence comes from Myocastor coypus, assembly GCA_004027025.1. NCBI lineage: Eukaryota > Metazoa > Chordata > Mammalia > Rodentia > Myocastoridae > Myocastor > Myocastor coypus. Next base: position 19,630 of record PVJA010012032.1, read on the forward strand.
AATGGTTATACAGGGGAAAGCTTTATAAGTGTTACTGTATACTGAGAAATGGAATTCATGGTCTCTGATTCTAGGTCATCTCAGTGTTTCAAAAATTACATGTTTGTAGAATACAGTGATACTAGTTCTTGACCATGTTAAGGAAACTACTACTACAGACATGTCATCAAATCAGAAAATTGTATAAATTATTAATGTAATTAGTTAAGACTCTCTGGAAAGGATTTTTTGATAAGGCTAAAAAAAAAAAAAAAGAGTCTAGGCAATAAGAACAAAAGTAGACAGATAGGACTCCATCAAATGATAAAGCTTCTGCATCAAAAGAAACTCGACAAAGTAACCATACAGACAGAAAATATTTAAAAGCATGTAAATGACAAAAAAGGATTACTAGCTATAATACATAGTAAACTCAATTTGCTACAAACAAAAACCTATCTTAAAAATCAGCAAAAGACCTGAATGGACATTTCTTAAATGAAGACATAAAAATGACTGACAAACAAAACACTATTTAATATCCCTAATAATCAGGAAAATGCAAATCAGAACTTCAGGGGGTGGTACCTCACACCTGTTATAATGGCTTTTATAAAAATCAACAACAACAAAGAAAACCAGGGATATTGATGAGGTTGTGAACAAATTAGAACTATTACACACTACTGATGGGCATGTAAAAATGTAGACATGCAAAACAGTGAAGTTAAAAATAGAATGGCCATATGATTCAGAAATCTTCCTACTGGGTTTCTATGGCTTGTATCAGCATGTCCCGCTAAGCTTTTATACAGTCATAGGTGGGCTTTTTGAGAGGCAGCTGGATCTAGAGTGTGTGGTGCTGGGATTAATACATGGTGCAATGATTGGCTTGTGGGTACTAGGATTAAGGGGTGATGCTACCTGACCTAAGTGGTCTGGATAAGATATAAGGATAGAAAGCGCTTTGTTCTACTCTTGGTTGCTTTGCTATCTTCTTCCTGTTGTGGACTGTCTCTCCTCTGTCAGGCCCCTTTGCCATGCCACCCTTTCTCAGACCCAGCTGACGATGGACTGAAACATCTACAAACTGTGAGGCAAACAACTCTTTCTTTACCTTTAGGTATTAGGTATTTTGTTTCAGCACTGAGAGAAAAGTAACTAAGGTGTGGGTCCATATTCAATGGAAATGAAGTCAATATGAAATGAAAATGAAATCAACAGAAAAGACATTTGTACTTCCATGTATCCTGTTGCATTACTCACAAAGGCCAAGAGATGTAATCAGTCCAAACAGTACATCAACTGATACATCGATAAAGAAAATGTGGGGGCTAGGGAGACAGCTCAACAGTTTAAGCACCTGCCTGGCAAGTGCAAGGTCATGAGTTTGACCCACTACCAAAAAAAAATGTGGTATATATAGTTACACAACATATAATGGAGTAATATAGTTAGCAGCAACACAACAGAATAGTAAATACATAATAGTATTGAGCAACAATATCCTTGTTGTATCTTAGCAGCATGTGACAATCTCTGAGATTAACAGAACAGAGAAAGATCATCATGCTTCATGGAGGCAGACAAATCACACACACACACACACACACACACACACACACACACACACACACACCTGGAAACAGCAGCTCCAGGTATTTGTAACCACATGAGAACTAGACACCATTATGTCAAGTGAAACAAACTAGGTACAGAAAAGTAAATAAAGTATGATTGCACTCATAGGTGGATGTAGAAGAGTTGATCTCAAGGGAGTTGAGAGTGAATTGTGCTTATTGCAGGCTGAAGAGTCGGGGTGGGGTGAGGAGAGGTTCATCAGCAGGTGCAATGTTATAGCTAGATGAGAGGAATACGATCTGTGTTCCATCTCACTACATGCACATGGTTGTAATGGAGAACTGCATGTTTCAAATGGCTGGAAGAAAGAGTTTTGTGTGTTATCAGCATGAAGAATGATAGATTTTTTTTTTCTTTTTTTTTTTTTTGCAGGACCGGGGTTCAAACTCACGATCTTGCACTTGCCACACAGGCACTTGTGCCTCGGAGCTATCTCCCCAGCCCCTTAAGAATGATAGATGTTTAAGGTGATAGATATACTAATCATCCTGATCTGGTCATAGCACAATACATCCTTTCCTGAAGTATCACATTATACCATGAAACAATGTACAATGATTATATGTGAGTCCAAGAAAAAGATGCTTAAATTTCTAAAAATATTGCGTAAATGATTTACATGTATATGTACTTTCCTGGTATACTGATACTAAAATATTTAAAACAAAATAATTATATAAAAATGTCTGGGGCTGAAAGACAGCTCAGGAGCTTAAGTGCCTGCCTATCAAGCACAAGGTCCTGAGTTCAATCCCTGGTACCAAAAATAAATAAATAAATGATATTTGTTATCATTCCTACTAATATACAAAAGACAAATATTTATATCTGTATTCTGCTGCAATATTTCAGTAGGATATGATTTAATCAAGGTGATAATCAAAATAATAAGAGCTTGTAATTTGTTTATGGCAGGAGCAAGAGGACAGTTATTTAGGACAATCTCCACAGGGCTGGGCGGGGAAGCACTCAGTTTTACTGGTACCTATTTCTTTACTTCTGAAACAAAGGAAATTACTCTTAACTCAAGTCTTATTATCAGGTTTGTGTGTGTGTGTGTGTGTGTGTGTGTGTGTGCATGTGGGTGCATGGACATGTGTGTACCTGTGCTTATGTGTATGATTTGTCTGCTTCCATAAAGCAAGATTATTTTTCCCCGTTCTGTCAATCCCATAGTTTCATGCATGATGATAAGATGCAATGAAGATTTTGCTGTTATCACAGAGCGCAAACTGGTCAAGCAATGGCTGTGACTCATCCAGATGGCTAACACTGACAAAAGTTCAGCAAAATGCTATACATGGTCTCAGGTAAATCCTGAGGGAATTTAACTGATCTTGTCAGATACAAAAGTTACTTGTTTTGTTACGTAGGTCTTGCTTTAACTTGGCCTTAATCATCCAGCAGAAAAGTTTAACCATGAGGCATAAAAAGTAAAGCCAGGTTAGTATGCTGAACTATAAAAGGCTCAAGTCAACAGCTTCCAACAATGCCAGTTCTCCTAATAACCCACTTCTATTATAGAATACTGGACTATGCATACAACTACTTTCTCTTAGTTCAGTGAGAAAAAATATCTGTACCAACAGTGTTTAGAAAAGTTATCATGTCTGCATGTTGTACTCTGATTTACTATGAAGACAACAATATGCACTGTATTAATTATTGTGGCTGTCCTACTAGCGTGTTTTTTTTAAAGAATTTTTTTATTTTTTATTTTATTTTATTTTTTTCTTGTTTCAGAACTTCTGTTTGTTTATTTATTTATTTTTATGGCCGGCTCAGCCTGCACTGAGGGCAGGGCTGGCGCAGCCTGTGGTGCCAGGGATCGAACCACGGTCCCTGCAGCCGCTTAAGCTTTCCTTAATTAAAGGCGCTTTAGACCACTGAGCCATCCTGCCGGGCCCCCTACTAACGTGTTTTGATAAACTGTCTCATTGTGATTTCTTATTAAAAGTAATACAATTATGTAAAAAAAGGTTCTTCATATAAAAAATCTTTTGTCTTCTAAAAATTATTTTAATTCTACCCACAGAAATAAACTAAGGAAAGAAAATTATTTTCATGAAAAGATAAAGGTCAACAGAACAAAACCTAAAAATGACAGCTGCAGCTGGTTTTCAAGTGCCACCCAGATTTGCCCCTTCATCACATCTTCCCTTTCATCATGAGCTTACTGGATTCATAGGAAATGGAGGTCAAGGTTTCCTACCCACAGTATACACCTGAGTTCCTACCCTCACCAGCCTTTGGTCAGCAGAGCTCAATAAATCTGATTCACTTAAGGTGAACTAACTGACCACTGTTGCATGAAAGGGCTTGGGTCCTGCCTTAGTTTAGCACGCGTCTGGAGGGTCAGGGTAGCCTTCTGGAGCATTCCATCCTGTCCTGAATTATTATCTGAGGGCTTCAACATCCCTGCCTCACAGTTTAACATCTCTTTCTGTCCAACTTGGCTTATTTGATTCCCTTAAAGATGTTCTTTCTAAGAGCATTAATGACATCCCTAAATGTAAACCTAGGACCTCTCCCTTAGAGACACTGATATGGATGGCCTAGTTGGTGGCCAGAAAAACCCAAGGTATATCCTGAACCTGGACCATCTATCAGTCACTCTTAACAGGGCCCTGAATTCAGACAGTAGGGAAGTTCATGACTTGCTCGAGTGCTAAAAGCATTGTTGGTAGTGAACTGGGAAGAGTCACCAATGGAGGAAATTTACCACAGAGTGCAATGGATAAGGTTTGCAAGCTAAAAAGAAGCATTCATTATGAGGACACCAGAATCAATACCTTTGAGAAACTCTGTCCATACAGTAGAGAAAGCAGATAGAAGGCCGAGAGGATGGAAGACAAATAGCAAAGGTCATGTGCCTCTCTGGAAGTACACTTAGAGACCCTTACCTTCAAGTGGAGGCCAGAGCAAGTAGAGGATCGGAACATGTGCCTCAAGTGTAGGAAAGTATCAATGAATATGGGATTATCCTTCAAGGCATGGAAGGAGATTCCCTGCAGGGTACATGAGTTTTATATCTTTCACCCACTACTACCAGAAAGGAAAATGCCATTTCACTCTCTTCCATTTCACTGTTACAGAATGACGAGAGGTCTAGAAGCTTTGTAGCCCTGTATGGTTCTCCCCAGGTTCAGGCTGCAATGCAATGCTGGCCAACCCAAAACTTAAGCTATACATCTGTTCAGCCTGGTGGGTTTATGGGATTAGGCAGATCTGCAATGGGAAAGAGGCCATGGGCAAGCTTCAGCAGAGAATAACAACACAGATTCCTAGAGTTTTGGAATAAAGCCATGTCATCTGCAGCAGAGATAGATGCATCAGAAAATCATTTCCCCAAGTGACTGTACTTTGGTAGAGATAGACATGGGACACCAGGATTCCCTGAGGTTCTGTGCAACCTGTCAGAGCTTAGGGTCAGAGAGCCAGCCGCAATCACCTGTGGGCTACAGGTACACCAGGGCCTGACCAGGGAGAGGAACCAGCAGGTTGCACGCACAAGGAGCAGAGTCTGTGTCACTCACCAGGAAGGCACTGTGTGTCAAACCACTTGCTGATCACCCGAGGGCAACCCTGTGGTCAGCCTTTGGGGAAGCCACATTTGATTTAGGGGTAGGTGATCAGATATGTTGTGCAAGTCACAAAGGACTTGTCTTCCCAGGGCTGCAACAGGGGTGGCTGTGGAAGACCATCAGGAAAGTCACGGAAGGCCACCACATGGAAGATTTCCTCCTAAGAACAAAGCTGGGGTGCACAGGCTGACCTACTTCCTGTGGGAACAGAAATCAGCTGAGCTTAGAACACAAAGGAACAGGAAGTTAGGATGAATATTTTTAAAAAATTCTTATTATAGTAAAAGGTGTATTTCCAAGAATGATAAAATAATTGTGTTTGAAGCAAGAGAGTTTTGAAGGAAATTAATGTGTGTGTTTTACTGTAATAAATGTTAAGAATAGAAACATTTACTCTATTTGCTCATCAGGAATGGTGAGTAACCTGACTGCTTTACCAGGGCTTGGCAGAGAAATTTTGGAAGGAGAAGGACAAGTCTGGAGAAGAGGCCAGGGGCTGGGCCTGTTGGACACAAAGAGGAGACATTGGTGTCTGCTTTGTGTCTTTTTTTTTTTTTTTTTTTTTTCTTGGTAAATGAGTTTATTAATCAAGGGCTTTGTCCTTGTCATTGTTCAATAAGAATAGATTAGTGGTCCTAAAAGTAGTCATACAGCACTGTTCTGACATCTCAGTCCCCATTAAAAGTGGTAGCTTGAAGGCAGCTGAGTGGTGCTAGCAGTCAATGATTTTCTGTAAAAGTAAGAAATTTAGATGCTCTGAGAAACAAGCATTCATTCTCAGTCTTGAAGATATTCATGCCCACCAACCAGTGGGACAGGATTATCTTAATAACAACACAAGTTCACCACTTCAGGAAAGATGAGGTATTGATCCATCGAACAGGAAAGGGTGGAGACTTTGGGCCTGGCGTAGCAAATAGGCCCATAGAAAGGTCTACCTACGGAGGCAGGGACTAGAAATTTGGAGGAAAGTTAAAAAGACAATTGCTAGGTAGTATACAGAGGACAACACTGACATTGATTACATAATGAACTGTGGGTTCTAAACTTGGGATCTATACTTTCCACAATGTATTTTTGTAGCGCTGACTTGTGAAATCTTAATGTGCTGCTCAAGCATAACAGGGAAGGATGACTACCAATGAAGATCCATATGTGGGTGCATTTTTCCCAGCCCATCTTATTTTCCCAGTCGACGTGACTGCAGCAGGCTGCAGCAGGTTCAGTAGCATGTGTGAACTCTGTCTACATATTAAAATGTCCTAGAATGCCTCTGAGTATGGCCATTGGCTTTTGGTTCTTCCCAGCACTCCTCCAGTAAGAGTCTATGCTCTGAAATAGAGATGAGATGATAAGATACCAGCAATAGGACCAAATAGCCAAGCATAAGAAGAGAAGCCCTTTGCTGGTTTGACATCTGTGTCTTTAACCACTCCAGAGCACCAGCTGTAGAGGAGAAAGGCTTCCAGTCATCCAAATGACTCAGCCAGGGACTACTGCCAAGCCTGCATCCTCCATCCCAGTGCCCACCGTGGACCCCATAGTTGGCAGTGGAGAAGAGGGCCATGTACAGACCCATGCTAGATACCAGTGCTGAACCTGGAGGCAGCAGCTTTGCTTGGTGAGACCAAGTGGGCACCTCAGCTAGGCATCATCTTGACTACAACCATACGGAGGCTGGAGCAGGAACTTTTTCTCTACCTGCAGGGCTGCAGCCAGCATGACTGTCCAGGGAATTACAAAACACCTGTTCAACCCTGTAAGACATAGCGATAGACCGAGTGACCCACTTATCATTTGTTGTAATTCTCCGGAAGCTGCTGGCCTGGCAGGGTGGAGGCACAGTCTTTGAAAGCTTGCAGGGAGGCCTCACTCTGAGAATGCTAGGAAGATAGGCAATGAAATATGCACTCCATACAAAGTGAAACAAATCAAAACATTATCGCGCTGCCTCCTCAGTGCACAGAACACATCTTTCTACAACCCAAGGATGAGCACAGAGGTTATCATGTTTAGTGATATCACTTTCAATGACCCAATGGGAAAACGTGTTCTTCCTACCTGTACTACCTTGACCCTGTGTTGGAAGACTGTCCCTAGTGGTGAGTACTTCTACCAGGGGACACAAAATGAGCCCTGCTGGGGATCACTGTCCCTTTGGCTGTCCTATCAGACACCACTCATATCAGGATACACCATTTTGGCACTAGCTGGCTGGGCAGAATCTGTTTGTCATCCAGGTGACCCAACAGGACATTCCTCCATATTCTCTAGTTCGCTGGCCATTCAGTAGCTGAACAGGTACTCAGCCATGCATGGACCACAAGCACATTAGAACAAAGAAGGATGTGGTGACCAGCATCCATTTGGGTAGGATGACAGGGCTACCTTACCAGGTAGGCTACCCAGATTGACAGTGGTATCAGGAAGCAATGAGGAGGATTTTGGATGAGTAGTTGTAAGGGCGAGAGGGACATGATAAGCAGCAGCCAAAACTGGTAAGAGGAGGAGAGTGGCGGAAAGGACGCTCTCCATCAGAATCAGGACAGCCACTCCTCAGTTGCCAGGAGTGATGGCTATTGGCACAAAGGACTTTGAACAACACGAAGCTGGCCACCCATAGCCACATTCATCAGATGTCTAATCCATGCAAGGTAGAAAAGTCCAGTCCATCCCAGAATTCAGGCACCGCCCTGAGGGGCCACCTCAGCTCCACTGCGGTTAGGCTGCTCTCCACTATCTGCCACCCTGGCTGTCTCTGTTTGCTGCTGGTATCTGGTTGGGATGCTCAGTACATCTCTGCAGATCTCCCATTTCCAGCCTATTTCTTGGAGAACCTGTCTAGGCAGCTGTTGCTGGGAAACTGAAACTCAAAAAAAAAAAAAAAAAAAAAAAAAAGATCAGGTAACCTAGTGGATTCCTCCATACAGCACCGGGGTTCCCTAGCAGAACCCAGGGAGGATTCTTAGTTGACTTTCTAAGGACATGGCCCAAGGAGGAGCGGGCTGAGGCAGGCAAAGGCCTGAGGCAAAGCTGTGGCTGACGCTTGGCTGAGATGTGAGACAGTACTGGGCGCTGAGTAGCAGTTACTGGTACAGTAAGAGCTTTCTGGGGGCACCAGAATATAGCACAGCACCATTTTTCCTGTTCATACATGGTCTTTATGTTTGACATAACTTATAGAGAAATAAAGTTTAAAATAAATTTAAATTAAAATTATATTTGATGGCTGGAGAGTTAGCTTGGTAGTCTAAGTGCCTGATAGGTGGCAAGAGCAAAGACCCGGGTTCAGTGTGCCATGCTGGCCACCAAAACCAGGTACGTTGGCCCACGCCTGTAACTCCAGGGTGGGGGAGGCTGAGACAGGAGGATCGCTACTAGTCTGAACTGTGTAATGAGACACTATACTAAATAAATAATAAAAAAAATAAAATTACATTTGAAAGCTGTTTAACCAGACAGAGAACACACTGTCATCTATTTTATCAAGACTTTGGGGGCTGAGGAGATAGTTCAGTAGAATAAGTGCTTGCCTGGCAAACACAAGGGCCTGAGTTCAATTCCTGGTTCCACAAAAAAACAAAACAAACAAACAAACAAAAAACCCCAAACAAATAAACAAAAAATACTTTGTAAAAGTTTAATTTTTATCAGGACATGTTGGCAGTGCACAACACTTACACGGATGGTGGGGAGCTGCACAGGTGCAGAACACACCTTAACTCATAAATGCCTTTCTCTCTCCTTCTCCCGCCCTCCATGCTTGGTCCCCTTTTCCTCTTTTGCTTTTTAAATGAAGCTATGATTTTTAGGAGAAAAATCAGTCATAAACCACCCTCTAAGAAACCCTTTTTATTTGACTGCTCCCTAAAATGTAGAATTAACAAAATTTTAACTTTGAAATATACCCACACAAAATTAAGTGCAAAATCTAAGAAAACTATATGAATTTATCAACCAAGCTGGGCTTCTTTTCAGTTGCAAGACTTTAAATGAAGGATTCAATGCAAGAAGAAATTCTTGAGGTAAGCATAAGATTTTTTCATAGGTGCATATACAATTTTCTGGCCACTCATCTAGAAAATATCAAGAAAAAAAAGCTTCAGAGAGCTTCAGAGCCACAGTCCACTTCCACCTTTATCGGTTTGTTTTTTGAAACTGAAAGGAGATGATGTAAACTGGCGGTCAAATGGTCCAAGATACACACTCTCAAAAGTATCCAGCAGCAGGACAGCACACGTCCATGTTGCATGAAGATTAATATTTTATAATGTTATATACAGTTTTCACTAAGATGTAAACAATTAATCAAAGTGTAAAGCTAAGCATCAGAGGTTCTTTCTTTCCCAAACCCCTCTTGACAGGGCCTCAGTCAGAGCCCAGCAAGTCAGTGAAGTTTCTATTTGCATCCTGGAATGCACAGCCCCGCCCATCTGTGGCCCTTCCAGTGGAAGGAGCTCTCTGGGCTACAGCAGAAATAGCCTCAGTCAAGTCTCCTGCCTGTCTCTGGCAGGCAGAGGCTCTGCCCAGTCAGCTTTTCTCTTGAGGCTGTGCCCTCAGTCCCCTGTGTTGAAGGTCAGGATCAGAGGTCATGTGTTTTCTGGTTGATGGAGATGACAATGGAAGCTACTATATGCTAAGGAGCCAGGAACGTTTTAAGGTACCCTATGTAGATTTAACTTCATCCTCATTTTGTAAACAGGGAAGCTGAGGCAAACAGAGACCAAGTAACCCATGCAAGATCATATTGTTGAAACATGGCAAGTGCCACATCTCAACTTTTTATCACTGCCTTTTCTAGACTAAATTTTCTAAGATGCTTCCCAAGTAAGGCTGAGTACTTAAAAAATAAAGTTGAAATAGCCTCAAAGGTGAAGCCAGGTTTTAAAATTCCCTTCGTTCTCTTTTCTGCTGCCTCTAAGCCATAGTGTCTAGGGTAATCCATCCAAAGAAAAAAAGTGGGACTGCACAGTCCCTCTGCTCTAAATCTGCCAAAGCTCTCTACAGCCCTGGGCAGAGGTGAGCCCTCCCTGGGTGACAGCTACACAGTAGGCATCATGAAGTTCAGTAGATTGGCAGTTTGAAGAACTCCAAGGGAAGCCAGGACACCTTTGCAAAGCTACCAATTACTACTCTGGTGCTAATTATCCCACACAGTTCTCTACAGAATCACAACAGCAACAACAACAGCAGAAATTAGACGTGGAGACACATCTGCAAGCGCCAGTACTGGAGGTTGTGGATTCCACAGCACTGACCAGAATGTTATAGAACTACCTGGCACTGCAGAAGAGGACAGATGCTGGCAAGACCTGGAGGGAAGGGTAGAAAGGAATGAACATATGATGGGGCCAGGCAGATCCCAAGGGAACAAGGAGGAGGCAGAGCCACCCACAGGACACTGGGAAGTCACAGAGGTGGTGGGTGTGGCCAGGAGCAGCAAGGGCCCTGGAGAGGACAGAGGCAGAAAGAAGGGAGAATCCTAGCCACTACAAAACAGCTCTGAGCAATCTGGGTACCATTCATGATTTACGATTAGGGTCTATTTTCCCCATTGTAATTAATAGCAATTTAGATGAATGACTAAAAGTATCATTTTGTAAGATAATATGAAACACTCTTACTTTCAATACTTTAGCTGCAAGCATCATTTGGAAACTCAGATTTGTTAGTCTTTGGAACTGAATATCTAACTAAACCGAATACTACTTTTTATTTTGTTTTGGAAAGAAAATCTCAAATTCTACAACCTATAAATTTTTAAGTGCGCGTGTCTGTACCTGGTTGTAAAAATGTTTCCAAGAAAAGAAGCAAAACATAAACAGTCATTTTGTATTTCACTGAGTATTTGCCAGTTACTTCATCACATTGGCAAATATTTTTGCTGGCTGAGTTGTACTTTCCTTTGTTATCTGGCTTCTTTCCTTCCAAAGAAGTATCTGTTTTCAATTAACACACATTAACTTTGCAATACAAAGGAGGAACCCCACAGTTTTCCTAAGAGAAGGTATTACCTTATCTATACTTTCACCCTACTTGGTTTAGTTTTTTATGTGATTTGGATGCCACGTCACTTGATCCTAGGCTTCAGGAGGAAACATGCTTCCTTTTTAGTCCTTTTAGTTCAAGAATAGTAAAGGGGCCAGCGTGCTGCTCTGCTTCTTCCCAGAGTGTAAGCTAGTTGACTTTTTCATTCATGTTGGTCTATTTTCATTCACGTCAGTCTATTTTTCAATGCCTCTAACAAAAACATCAATAAAATCTAAGGCAAGTATAATTCTATCATAAAAGTTGAAGACTAGGACTAGAAGATAATCCTAAAGATTATGCTTCCTCCAGGTTTAATTATAGTGTATAGTTTATAGCAGGACAGTATTACACTATTCTGTGACACTGTGTTCTAAAAATTAAACGTTAGAAATATAGGATCATGCTAAAATAATGAACATATTTGTAATCAGAATAACTTAAACATCTGAGATGAGGAGATAACTAATTTTGTTAATAATTACAGTATAATTATTTTGAGGTAATTTATTCAGAATAATTTTAAATTTACAAACTAGAATTATTATGTCACCTATGAAGAAAAAGATCAAGAAACTTGGTGACTTTTATTAAGTTATACATTGAACTATATAAAACTTAGTTTCTTATAATTTAAAAACTTTATATAATTTGTATATTTTAAATTTTAAAACTGATCACTCACCTTGTAGTTTGAAAAGCACACTGATGAGTCAACCACAGCTGGCTGAGCTTCAGAAAGTTTCAGAAAAAGCTATCAGAACAGAGCTTCACAAAGCTTCAAACTTGTCCATTACGTAGGGAGTGGAAAGGAAGGACCCGCGCCCCCAGCTGTGCCTGCGGGACCTGTGTCTGGCCTGCTCTTGGGCTCATCCCTCTAGTAGACACAGGCAGATCTAATTTTACTCCATGACATAAACAGCTCGGAGCATGCTTCAAGTTGTGAGGGAACCATTTCCAGCCGGCAGCGCTCAGTGTGCCCAACCCAGGCCAAAACAGAAGAAAACAAAAAGCCCAGCTAGTTTTACAAAACCCACATTCCAGTATTTAAGCTCTGAATCATGATGATCTTTTATAAATATAGGTTTCTGAAACCAACTTTAATGACTAGTAAGAAACTTCTAAGACTAATTTCTAACAGAATCATGTGAGATGAAGTCTTATGAACAGTCACATTAAATTAACATGTAATAGTTAGAACTTGCAACGGTGTTAGTATTACATGTGTACTATTCTTATACGAAGAAGCTGGACATTATTATATAAATTACTTTATCTAAAAACTCACATTCCTTAAGCTTCTTTTCAAGAGAAAAACTTTTAAGATTTGAGGGGAAAAAACCCTCAAAGAATAATAATGGTAACAAATAGAAGTTAAATAAAGTCCATATGTTAAAATTACTACAGTTCTCTTTTGGTAAACCAATATTTATGTTTAGCAAAGTATATTAACATAGTCACATGATCTTAAATTGCTTTTATTTTAAAATGTTGAATTTTTAAGATAAAAAGAAAATATAATAAAATTAAAATTTTGAACAATCTTATTCTTTTATTTTGAATTATTTTTATGGAGCCCAGTTTTCAGCATGAACTAAAAGTGACTAAAATGATTATTTGAAATTTATAATTAAGCACTAAACCTCAAATATAAGACAATGGCATGATAATCCACATGCTGAATTTTTATTTCCTTTGCTTCTCAGGAGATAGTTTTCTTCCTTTTTTATTACACCTTGACTTTTTTTGAAATTCATTGCTCGTGTTACAGCAACAGCTGCAGGCCTGGCTGAAAGGCTTGTTCAGCATCAGCTAGCACAGCATACAAGGTGCTCAGAAGTGTTTCACGAATTCTCTGTACATTGCCGTGTCTTTTCCATGGCACTTTAGTCAGACCTAAAATTATAGCATACCTATTCATTCTTAACAAAATATCTACCTAACATCCTTGAGAAAAATTGATATAAAATGTGCTTTCCTAAGTGTGTGTCTGAAAGCTAAAGTACGAAATGCCTAACTCTATTCTGATGTAAATGTCACACTTCTAAAGGTTTTATGCAGGAGGGACCTTTTCATCAGTCAGTAAAGTGAAGTTTTAGGAAACAACTTTTCAGTGTTTTGAAGGTTGCTTTACAAAAGTATTACTCAAGTTTTATGTGAGATTTCTACTCATTGCTGAGCATTATGAACATGTATTGCAAAAGAATGACTTAAAGAAGCCTTTGAATTTTGTGAGGTTTTTGAAATTTTTATAAGCTCTTCAAAATTTTTACTGTGGGTCTAGCTTGAAACAGCTGATATGTTTTGCAATAAAATAATAATATTACAAAGCTTAAAGCAAACCTAGTCTTTTTTGTCTTTTTGAGACAGGGTCTTGCTATGCAGTTTCAGGCTGGCCTTGAGCTCACTTTTGTAGCCCAGGCTGGTCTTGAACTCACACTGATCCTTCTGCCTCAGCCTCCCAAGTGCTGGGATTATAGGCGTGCGCCACCACGCCCATCTAGCAAACCTAGTCTTGCACTCACCTAGGTGTACAACAATGTGTTCAGACATGCGTAGATAATATGACCCCTCTGTCATCTGTGTCCAACTACCTGGTGCTCAGATGCTGGCATAGAACTCCCTTCTGTGGCCCCACTTCTCTCTTCTTAGCTGTCTCTTCCTACAAGGTGCAAGTGACCTTGCATGTCTCTTGATTTCACCTGCCCATCTGGTAACCATTGATGTCTCTCAAGCATGACCACCATGTCTCTGGGGCCCACAACAGGATTCCTCTTCATTCTTATTCTGCCTCTTTTACACTTTAGATCTACACAAAAGTCTTTTGAAGGAGACTGGATCATGTAGCTGTTACACTGATCCGTAGATTTCATCCACTAGTTGTTTATAGTTGAATGCGTTGTTCAAAGGTGAGACCTAGTGGGAAGTTGGTTGCTAGGGGTGTTAGCAGGAAGGGTTTGTCCTTGTCCCAGGGTCCTATTGCTTTTATTTAATTGCTGGCCTCCTTGGATTGTATAGAACTTTCTCCTTCCATGCCCTTTCAGCAGTATGTTTTCTATCATAAAGCTAGCCAACCAGGGGCCCAGTGAAATTATGAATCAAAAGGAACCTCTCCTCTTTATAGTTGTAGGTGTCAGATATTTTCTTCTAGTGATGGGCAAGTGACTAATACAGCCTACATTCTCTTTCAAGGTGCTACAGTCATCAGTTAGCTCTGGACCGACCTCTTGGTCTCTCTCCTTCAAGTCTCCCATCTGCCTGGCCATGGATGGCCTTATTACTGGCTATGTATGCAGTTTAAGAGCTTGGGACTGGGGAGATTACATACAAACTAATGAAAACAGGGAACTGTTGGCAATGATATGGTCAATATAAGACTAATCCATTTTATTTTTCACATGAAATTGGAGGGAAAGGCATCTGTGGAGAGTAGAGTAGTGCATGAGATAGTCCAAAGCTTGAAATTTAAAGTAAGTTTAACATGGTTTCTGTGAAGAGCTGTACTATAAATTCACTAGTGAGAGGTTGAGGAAAACAGCAGAATGTTGTGTGAGCTGCGTGGCTTCTCTGGAACACGATGTCTAGTGTCCACAAAGCAACCCAGAGAGAATCCAAAGGGATTTCAGGGTATGTGGGAGCCACAAGAGAACTGCCAGTGGAGAGAAAGAAAATAAGATTTCTTGTCACAGATGCAATAGCTGACTGCTGCAGACCCAAGGCCACATACATTGTGCAGATAGAGCAGCTGCCTACCCGACCTGGTGGGTTGGAAGACAGTGAAAGCAGCTTTTGTCCTCACTGGGAGACTGAGACCTGCCTTGGATCAGAAAAGCCTTGCACAGCAAGAGGCAGAAGTGAGAACACGAGACACTGTTTCCTGAGTCCCCCACTCCACAGAGGCAGTGATTGGTGGGTGAATTTGAGTGGGCCATAACACATAGTAGCACAGAGGAGCAGCAGTGGGTGTGTGGGGCTGGCATTTTATTTCAAAGGGCTTCAGGCTCAAATTTCAGCATCAGAACAGCCCTAGGGTCACTTCACTGCCAATGTCTCCGGAGTCAAAGAGGGAAGGGCAGTCCACTAACAATAGGCAATTGGCAACTGGACAGAAAACTGAGAGGAACTCTGCTGAGAAGGAGGAACTAGGACCACCCAGACTTCCTTTCAGTTGCTACCAAAAGCCAAAATTAGCCCTAGCTACAGAAGGGTGGAAGCAGCCCCTGCTCTACCACCTCTATGGAAGCAGGCAAATGACCTTGATCAGCAGTGGACACGTTTGCTTCCCTTGCCCTGTGAACAATGCATGTGAGAAGAGTCCGTGATCTCGTCACGATCAGCGTCACACACAGCAGCAACCCTGCAGACTTGGCCGGGTTACTTGATACTGATGCCAGCTCTGACTAGGGAACTCTCACAGAACTAGGAGCACTCAAAGAGTTTTTTTTTACTTCCTATTTTGGGGGGCTTGGTTATTTAGGTTTTTTTTGTTTGATTTCTTTTCTCTGTCTTGTCTTTGTCTCTCCTCAACTGTCTTTCTTGATTTTCTGATATTTATATGTGAGTGAACATTATCTGTAGTCTTTCTGATTTGCACTAGTTTTCTTTTCCTTCCTTCCTTCCTTCCTTCCTTCCTTCCTTCCTTCCTTCCTTCCTTCCTTCCTTCCTTCCTTCCTTCTCTTTCTTTCTTTCTTTCTTTCTTTCTTTCTTTCTTTCTTTCTTTCTTTCTTTCTTTCTTTCTTTCTTTCTTTCTTCTTTCTTTCTCCTTCCTTCTTCCTTCCTTCCTTCCTTCCTTCCTTCCTTCCTTCCTTCCTCCCTATTTTTTTTGTCCTCTTCCAGAACTCTAAAGTTTGGGTGATCATCCTTTGTCCTTTAGCTTTGGTTCTATACATTTCTTTTCAGTTATTGCTTTATTTTGCCTCATATCCCTTTCCTCAAATGATAGATTCACTCTACCAAGGGGAAACTCACTGCATATGAGTTCCTAGTTTATGTTGGATGTTGTTTTATTACTATAGTTCTTGCTCCTTGGGTTAGAAATACGAAATTAGCAGTTATTAAAGTTTCTAGGCTGTACTTCATGTTGTTATTACTAATTGTACTGCTTTAGCCAGGATGCCTAACTTGTAATCAGTTGTTCTCCTTTTGTTATGGTGTGTGTCTAGTTGCCCACCAAAAGCCTCATGTAAATCATGGGGCTGTCAAGCTCATGGCTCGAGGGGTGGGGCCAGGGGACCAGAGCTTGGCTTGATGGGCAGGGCCAGAGGTCTGAACCATTAAACTGACAGCATGCACCTCTCCCTCCTGGCCCCCCAGGCCAGGTGGCTTCTCTTGGAGGCATGGAGTGGATCATCCAGGACACAGCAGCCACAGTGTCTCCAGGTCTTGCTGTGTAATTCAAGCTGTGTTAAACTATGAAACCTCCAGTACCTGTGAGCTAAATAGACCTTTCCTTCCCTAAACTTGTGTGTTGGGCATTTGTCCCGGCAAAGAGAGAATAGTGACTAAGACACCCTTATATGACAACATTGTGATAATATGGGGCCATATTCATCCCAACAGTCTAGTACCAAAAGAGTAAGTTCTGAGCCAAATAGATAGCAAGCCCTCATCCCTAATAAAGAGGGAAGATATGATCTCAGGACAACAAAAAAGACTAATAGTCATCTACATTTAGAACACATGTTGGAAGAATACACATTAACTGAGGAAGCCTTGATGTCAGTGATAAAACTACCTAACATAAGAAAAATACAAAAAAAAACAAAAACAAAAACAAAAAAAACCCCAGAAAACAAATAAAAATCTTAAAAAATATAAAATGACAAGATGCAGAAGCAAAATGTAATTCTAGGCATCTATCTCATCCAGGACAAATCCAGTAGAAAATAAGATTGAAGAAATCAAAAGACATTCATCTTTATTTTCTGGAAAGACAGTAGCAGAACATTTTTTTAAAAAAACATATACTTGAGGTGATAGAATAAATCAAACAGAAATGATTTCACAGGTTAACTAATACCTAGAGTAGACGTGGATCTAAAAGATATTTATTTAGTTATCTATCTATCTATCTATCTATCTATCTATCTATCTATCTGTCTGTCTATCTATCTATATTTTAGGGAAGGCTCTACAGGATATTCATGATCTCACTACTAGATTGGACTCATAGTGATCCGCCTGTTTAGACTCCCACTAGCTGGAATGGCAGGCACTCACCAGCACAGCCAGTCTCAATTGCTATCTTAGTGCACTCCTATGATGGGGCCAGCATGGCAGGTGTGAGGATTGAACCCATGGCCCCTGTACCTGCTTGCAGGTGCTTTAATCTGATGAGCTATTTGGCTGGCCCTAGATCTAAAATATAGAGGAGCATAAAAAATGGTAGAAAGAAATGGAATCCATAGAAAAGATTCAAATAGATATCTAGGAGATTCAAAATTTTATTGAAAGCATGCAAAACTGAATGAAATGTGAGGAGAGAATATCAGACCTAGAAGACAGGATTATCGTTAATGATCAAGAAAAGAAAGATCTCTTACAAATTGTAGGGGACCACGAGAAAAACAATCTAACAACTGCAAGATGATTGATCAGAGCTGGCTGTGGTGGCTGTAATCCTAGCATTTGGTAGGTTGAGGCAGGAGGATCAGTTAGAGTTTGAGACTAGCCTGTGCTACAAAATTGAGTTCAAGAGCAGCTTGAACTGCACAGCAAGACCCCATCTCAAAAAGACAAACAAACAAACAAAAAGATAATTGATCAGAATCAGCAAAAAAGCAGGAGTCAGAAAGTTATCCCAAGGATGGAAAAAGAATTCTACATACACATAAATGAGGCATATGGAATTCCAATTACTCATGACCAAAATAAATCTATACCAATCTACATAGTGAAATTTAGCAAAAAGTAGAATATTGAAAGCTGTTAGAGAAAAACAAATCATCTGTAACAAATAGCCCATCAGAATCACAGCAGACTTCTGAGTAGAAACCTTTAGTCCAGGATTGCTTGTGTACCCTGATATGTTATTCAAAATCAATGAAGAGGGTGGGGCTAAAGCTAATATCTAGAATGTATAAAGAACTGAAAATAAAATCCTTCAAATTTGAAGACCAAATCCATAAATGGGCCTCTGAAATTAAGTTGTACTTCTCAGAAGAAGCAATAAAATGGCAAATATATATATATATATATATATATATATATATATATATATATATATATATATATCCTCACTGGTCATCTGAGAGATGTAAATTAGAAATTCCATCTCACTCTAGAAAGAATAACTAGTATCAAGAAATCAGCCAACAACAAACGTTGGTGGGGCTGTAGGGAAAAAGGAATCCTTCTCCACTGTTGGTGGGAGTGTAGACTAGTGCAAATCCTGTGGAAATCAGCGTAGAGATTTCTCAAAACACTAGGACTAGAGCTCCCATTTGACCCAGATATCCCCCTCTTGGTATCTTCCCTGCCCAAATTAGAAACATCCAATCACAGTAATATATGTGCAGTCATGTATACAGCTGTGCAGTGTGTAATAGCTAAATCTTGGAAACAACACAAATAACTATCAACCCATGAGTGGATAAGAAGATTTTTCTTTATC
This sequence comes from Myocastor coypus, assembly GCA_004027025.1. Classification (NCBI taxonomy): domain Eukaryota; kingdom Metazoa; phylum Chordata; class Mammalia; order Rodentia; family Myocastoridae; genus Myocastor; species Myocastor coypus. The sequence goes on from PVJA010012032.1 coordinate 38,473, forward strand.
TTATTCAATACACTACTACTCAGCTATAAAGAAGGGCAAACTTGAGACTTTTAAAGCTAAATGAATGGACCTTGAGCCCACACTGTTAAGTAACATAGACACACATGTATAAATATCACACTGACTCTCTGGTATGAAAAACTGAAAATGTGAATAAGAAACAAAAGGTACAAGATTGTGAAATAGGAAAAATGACATTCAAAGGAAAGGGGGAAAGAGGAGGATGCGAAAATAAAAGAATGAAGAAAAGGATAAAGCAGAAACAAAATTTTCTAAATAAAGTTAGGAAGAGGGTTTAAGGGAAGGAGGAGGAATGGGAGGAAAGAAGAAATCGGATACATCATGTATAGGTACAAGTTCCCTATGATGAATGTAATCATTATGTATATGTAATCTGTACTAACTAGCTTACTAGATTCAGTAGTAAAACTTATCAGACAAGATAAAGTAATGAATACACATTCCTTGGCTTATTTCCCAATAAACAATAACAAGATGAAAATATCACAGGTCAAAAATACAGTTAAGTCATTGAACCTACAATTATCCTCATGAATTTGATAGCATGTTCTATGGTGCTGGGGATTTCCATACACGATCATGGGGCTGACTGGCCTGCATCACAAGAAAGGATGAGACCTCATTTAATGAGCTTGAAAAATTATCCAAATTCAGTATTCCTAGTAGTGTTGCTTTAAGCCAAAGTTGGTACTTCCTTAACTGTCCAAATGTCATGTTGAAAAAGTTGCCAGGCTGAATGATTGTCTAGGGCAGTCCTGATAGCTCTCATGATGCAGAGGCTAAGGGTCTCTTATCCAGAACCTTACATGCTCCAGAATGCTTGTGAGCGATGAATGATCAGATCCAGAATGCTCCACCAGTGAAGCACGGGCGAGTGTTCCACAATCTAGAAAACTCTAAAATTAGAAATTCTTTGCTTCGAATTATGTAGGAAAAAGAATGCTTAACCTGTATACTAGTTCATCACCACGATTTCCTCTGACAAAATCTATGCATACCACCTCACACTTTCCTCCAAAACAAAACTTGTATGTTCCCAAAACTGGCTCTTTTGCTCTATCCACAAGTTCAATTGCAACAGCCTGGGGAACCGCTACCTGCACTGTGCCACAGAGCACCAAGTCCTGAGGACTCTTGCCTGTATCTCCTTTTTCTCTGCCCTCTTGACTGAGCATTGGTGCCAGACTGTGGGAGCTCACCTTTGATGTCCTGGCTATTCCTGTAACTCAATACTGGATTCTTCAACTTACAGAGATGGCCTTGGTCCTTCCTATGACTGTCAGAGAAATGCCAGAACTGACTTTGATCACATCATTCCCCTCACTCTTTTAATTTATTATTATAATTTTTTTTTTTTGGTGTCAGGGATCAAACAGAGGACCTCGCACTTGCCAAGTAGGTGCTTATGCCACTGAGTTATATCCTAGGCTCTTCCCTATTTTGAAAGGCCTTTGGTGAGTCTCAAGACACAATACCAAGCTCCTCACTCAGCACACACACCTATAAGATTGTGGCTGCCCATCCCTGGTGCTATTTCTCCTGTCAGTACCCCCAGGTACCACAGAAGTCACAGTGCTGCTTGACTAGGGTGCCTCCCACCTCTTTATGCTGCTGAACTATTTAACTTTTAAAGGCCTACTTATATGTCATAATCAGCTGTCTATACCTACTTTTAAGTGTAATCACAGTTATTTTTAATTACAGTACTGTCATTTATGTTGTTTGTTCTGTCAGGCCATGAATATATTGTTCAGTGATGTGTGCAGTGAGTACTCAGAAAGCAGAATTCTTAAAATTTATGCCAGTTGCAGCAGAGTTTTCTACAGTATGAACTCCAAAGTGCACAGTGACCTTAGTGAACACAGCTTCCAGCAGACGTGGTGGTGCATGCCTGTAAGCCCAGCTCTCTGGAAGGCTGAGGCAGGAGGATGTCAACATGGGCAATTTAGCAGCAGCGATTGTTAATACACAGCTGCTAAAAGGATTAAATGACACTTAGGAGATCAGTATAGTACAGTCTGAGTGTAGGTGACTGACCTGCAGGCCAGCAAACAGAGAAGACCCACTGTGGGTGACACTGACCAATAGACTGGCAGCCCAGACAGAATAAAAGGGAAAGAAGGACATGACCATATTTTGAGAGAGGACCAGCGTGACCACCCTCTGAACACCAGTCTCCGGAGTCTGCTGCCTTTTAACTCAGTCTGTACTGGTAAGTCTCCAGTGAGCACCCAGGCCTTCAGTCTTGGTTGGGCTGTGTCTTTGATCCTCTTCTTCAGAAGCTACCACCACCACCTCAGGCTGAGCGGCTACTGGGTCCTCCAGCTCTCCAGTGTGCAGCTGCTCGTGGTCAGTGCTCCTCCTCTGATGCTGTAAGTGTGCCTGACAAATTCCCTTACATAATTATATATGTATTGTATAATGGTTGTTTCTCTAGCAAACCTTAACTAATGCAGCAACTTACAGAGTCCTTGAACCTAGGTTCAAACCCTAGCACTGCCAACAAAGAAATAAATAAAATATTATACTAGTAGGAATTATCCAGAAGAGATCAGTTAAACAGTCACCAAAAATGGTTTTCAGGGCAATTTAAGTGTGAAATTAATTTTGTCAATGATAGACTTCAAACATTCAAAAGCTATCATGTCAACTATTTGTGTCTTCATTAAAGTTACAATTTTCAAAATAGACATAAGCAAAACGAAGTGTTCAGATGATCCTGCATACACATAGCTGATCAGCCTGGCACGTTCACTGCAGTCACTTCAGTCATTCTCACTGAGATCTCCTGTCTTAACGGGAATCGTCCAAGTGCACACATCTAACAAAGACATTTCCTGGTTCTCTTTGCAACTGATATTCCAGTTTAAAAAAAAAAAAAAACTGGACTACTTGATAGACTAGTGAACGTACATGTTTTCTGCTTTATGTAACATTTTTAGAGAATATAGGAGTCAATATTTAGTCATAGAGAGCTAACTCAGTGTTTCCATGGAAGAGAGAAAGAATGCCCCACATGTGACAAATAAGGAATGATGGAGAAGCTGAAGAAAGCTATGAGCACTGCTAGAAGAAAAAAGAAAACTTAAGATTTCAGAAGAGAGAAAAAATAGTATTATGGATATTTCAAAGTACCATGCTCTATCCACTGGTAACCACTAAACTAGGTCATAAATACATAGATGTCCCAGGAGCTTATGACTTTTAGTCATTTGTAGGAAGCAGATGCCAACCTCTGCTAGGTGTAAAGTTATGGGTAGCGATTCTCATTTGTGGCAGGGAAGTGTGGCCCTTACATAGCAGAACCACAGGAAATGCATTAAAAATCATTCCCCAAGTAGGCCATGTGTGTGTGAAGGAGAAAATTGATCAGAAAGGTTCATAATAAAAATCCTTGCTGCCTCCTCCTGCTGCCCTTTTGCCCCCATCTGCCTGAGGCCATTACTATGCTTAGATTTTTCTTTTTCATATTTCCCTCTAAACTCTAAAAGACTCTTATTGCTATATCTTATTTTGATTTTAAATACATTTATCAGCTTCGTTCATGTTCATTATCACCCAGAGGTCTTCATCTCCATCCAGAGAGCGCTCTCACTCCCCTTAGCTGTTTCCATGGTCGCCTCTGTGATGCAGTCATCCTAAGCTTCCATTTCTCTTTCAGAAGTTCAGGCAGTGTCTCCTGCTTTCGATCAGGACCGAGGCCATTGGAACTCCAGGCCTGCCCATTTCCACCTGCACTGTGCAGGCTGCCGCTTCTGTCTCCTGCGTTCTGCCTGTTTCCCACACTTCTCCTGACCAACACCGGGCACATTACTCTGTTTTCAAATGATAGAACCATCTTCTGTGATCTGAGTAGACTGATTTTTAAAAAGTATAACAAATAGTGCTCACATTTTTACAGTGATCTGCTTCCTTTGAGTGGAAACAAGGCAGAAGATGCAGGAAGAACTCCATTAGTAGATGGGATTTACTTTTTAAAATATCCTTCCTGTTATTTTAATTACTTCATGTTAATAGAGTACCTTTTCCATACTAGTTTTATTGTTGCAGCTTCTGAATACTCTCTCTCATCCTGTCCTTTGTTATAAGAAGAAAGTGTGCCAAATGTGCCCACTCTATATATTAATTAAATCTGTTTGGAATTAATTCCATTTTTCTTTATGAAAATGCACTTGCCTTCATTTTTAATTAACATAGCTTTTGTCACGGTTGGATCCTGGTTTTCTTAAATGATTGATATCTACTTCCCTAACTATTGAATTATCTTTCTGTTTATTTTTTGCATTTTTCACTTATACTTTGCAGCTTCTGCCTCATTTTCCTAGTAATTTTCAGTGCTGATGACTGTTTTTGTAGCATCTGATGACTGGATTTTTGGGTGTCTGCAGAGCAGCTGTCCTGGTTGGGAGCTGTAGCTGTTTGCAGCAGAGCTAACTGTGCCCTGAACTTGCTCTTATGGCTTTCCATTTATTTCCTTAGTATAATGAAGCATACCCTCAAATAACCATTCAGGAAGTAGCTGTCTGAGTCTTATAATGGTTGAAAATTCATCCGTTCTTCTGCAAAACAGTTAATATCTAGTTTCATTTATCAGAGAACTATGCTTAGACATAACTTCCTACTGAAGTTTGATGTCTTTGTTCAAGTAACATCTATCATTAAAAGAGATTCTGCAGAGAAATGTATTTGCAGTCTGATTTTTTTTTTTTTAACTTTACATTGAGTAAAACATACTGCTGCTTAAAGATACCTGTGCCTATTTTTTGGTAAAAGTAACATTTCCCCAATTTATTTCATTTTACATCTATCTGGCATTTCATGTGTCAGTATGCAGCTAAAGGAGACAATACATGCATATAAAATATAAATACACCCGATCTTATAAAATAGTACCCAGTAAGAATAATTCTCCAGTAATATTTCAGGCATGTACCCAAATTTCTATACTGTATTCAGAAACATCCAAATATAGCTTAAAGACAGACAATGATTGTGAAATAATAGGAGTTATAAAATAAGTTTAAAAGAAGTAGGGTAAAAATGGAGAACACTGGGAGTCTGAATCTGGAGGAATAAGATGGTCTGTGCCTAAGGACTTTGAAAAGATATTAGTAATTAAACTGACAGTGCTGATTTCCATATGGAGCACTTCTCTTCTGAGATGTCCCTTCCATCAGACAACATTCTTGGAACCGCTCAACAAATTTATTCATCTCCTTCCAGGAAAAGTGGGTGTATGCCTCTCCAGCATGTCGGAGTAGGAAAGCAGTCCTGTGTGGAACAGCTCTTCACACCAGAGTCCTGGCTTCCTACCTGCTGAGAACACACTTTTTGCACTCTTCATGCTGAAAGTTGAAAAAGTCACCTTCCTAGTAGAGCTCTGTGATCGGGTAGAGCTACTTGGAAGGCAGACGAGACTCTCATCCAGAGTCTACTTTCAGGAAGTCGATTGCAACTGCTCCCCTCCTGTGTATTCTTGGACAGCTTTACTTGTGACAAAGATGATGGTGAGGTCCTTACTAGCCATGTTCCTTTGCTTTTTTTCTCAGATGGTTCAGAAAATGGATAATAAGTACAAAGGATTTTTTTCAATCCTCGAAAATCAGCCTTTAACCTCCCTGTACTTTTGCTAAGGGCCTACTACACAGCAGGACCTACTGTATATCGATATTTGACCTTCTCCAAACTTCTCTGCAAGCTTAGTGCCCTCCTAAGCACTGCCACAGCACTCATGCGTATACTAACCTGTCACTGTTTATTTGTCTGCCCTGCTAATCCACCACCTGAGGTTAAATTATACCCCAAGACTCAGGATTGATATTTATAAATCCTTAGCCTCTATGCACACTTGAAATATTTGTCCAATTAATCATCTGATAAGTGTATAGTATTTCTTATGCTTTTGTAGCTTTCCTTTCTAGCCAAGAGCCAGCTAAATAATTACTGATTAATATGGTAATATGACTAAGACATAAGCCATTGACTATGGAAGCACACAAAGGAAAACTTTTTGAAAGATATCAAGTGGTAGATAATTATCTGATAGCAAAAAGGAACATTAACTCATCTACTTAAGTTTCCAATGTTTGTAACATTTTCAAGGTATTTTTAATATACTGACACAATAACTAATGGATACAATTCACAAACATGTAAAAGCCAACAGGTATTAAGATATGTGTTATTTCTCTGGAATGCTATGGATTTTATTAACCCAAAAATAAGTTTGGGGTTACTAAATCAAACTCTGAAAGAGATTCTTACTTTGATTCATGAAGTGGCAGTACATAGGAGAAAGAAACAGTGCGTAGCTGGAGCCCACTGGACATCTCCTTCAAGATCTCTGGAGTTGATAAAATGATGTAGCCCTACAGGGAAACACTGCTCCAGCTTGAGGCCAGGAGACAGAGGTCAGGGTGTAAATCCCTGAAAGAGCATGGAGAGGGGGCCAGCAATCAGATACACAAGTCCAGAGGTGCTCTTCCCTTGCCAGGATACCTGATTCTCTTCTGTTTTAGAGTATGAGCCTCAACCTTGACCTTCCTCCCTAAAAATCTTATCTTTGAGTCAATGGCTTGTGCTCAACTCCCTAGGCCCTTCCAAATTCCATTCTAATCATGATAGCCTCTTCCTTCCATAGTTTGTCTAATATCCCACCTTCTAATCTGATTCTGACTAATATTACATGGTTGTGGGTTTCAAAAAATATTTCTTGTTTTCTCTTTCCCTAGAATAAAAAAAAAAATAGCAAAAATCCCTGAATTTGGAGTCAGCTGAGCTCTGATAGCTTCTTCACTTAATAGATCTATAATGTTAAATAAGTTAGTCATGGGGCCTGGCAGAATGGCTCAGTGGTCTAAAGCGCCTGCTTCGGAAAGCCTAGGCGGCTGCAGGGACCATGGTTCAATTCCCGGCACCACATGCTGCGCCAGCAGCCCTGCTCTGAGGGCAGGCTGAGCCGGCCATATAAAGAAATAAATAAACAAAAGTTCTGAAACAAGAAAAAAAAATTTTTTTTAAATTCTTAAAAAAATAAGTTAGTCATTTTCTTTCTTGGTCAATTTTCTTCTATCGTCTATCAAAACATTGTAAAGGATTATACAATTTTCCATTTAGGATCAATAATTTAAATGAATTAGGACATCAAAGAAGCTTGATACATAGTAAAACATATTAAATGATTACCTATTTTACAGTCATTTCTTAATGCTTAGTGGGAATACCTGAAAAAGAAAAAAAGATACACGAATGACAGATTATGATACACATATCTTCATGATGAAAGTATATTGGCATTTTAACTGAATGTTATACCTGATTGGTAAATGTGTTCAATATAATTAGTAATTAAGGTGTCTTAGTAGACTGCTCTGTTATGGTTTGGCTCTTAAAAATCCCACCAAAAGCTCATGTGTTGGAGGCAAGAAAATTACAATGGAATGTGAAGGGAAAGATAATGGTGAGGGGGATTTCAGTAGGAAGAAAATAAATAGTACCCACTTTTTATTCCTCATAGTTGAGGACTTATAAACGTGGACATTTCAAAGTCATGTCACAAACACACTGCATCCTCGTCATCCTTCCTGTTTTCTCTGTTTTCCTTAGTAAGTGGCAGTACCATTTGACAGGTGACTACCACAAACATCTTAATAAGTTAGTTGAAATCATTTTAACTCCTGCAATTTTCTTGCAGCAAGCAAATGATGATCACAAAGTAAATACTTTTTTTTTTTTAATGAGATGGAAGACAGCATATCACATTCAGGATCAGCCCAGTTCCTCAACATAAAAGAAATAACACTTGGTTTTGTAGCATATAATTTTGGCAATAAGAAGAAATCTGCTTTGCAGTTCCCCAAATTTCTCCACATAGCACAAAATACTACATTTTCTGTAAAATACTTAAAATGGAGACAAACATTTTTATTTTATTTTATTTTATTTATTTATTTATTTTTTTGTCTTTTTGAGACAGGGTCTCGCTATGCAGTTGAGGGTGGCCTTGAGCTCACTTAAACATTTTTATTTTAAAATGGGAGACTGAAAGCTTGAAAATGCCATTAAAATGAGCAATAATGACATTCTTGTTTGTGATTGATTTCTCTGCTAACCTCAGTTAATTGCACTTCTGGTAATGGCACTGGAGCTTTCATTCTGGTGACTTAGTCTCATCCTACTTTTACTCCATGTATTTTTGCTCAAATGTGAGATCAGTGTCATTCTCAGAAGAGAGGAGGTCATGTGAGTTAAAATGGCCAATAAGAGCATGGCATTCTTTTGGCCTTAGAGATTACTGTACAAGGATTTGTTCCAAGTCATTTAGGATCTGTTAGAGCAAATCTCATTCCTTTTATTTTAATGACTGGGGAAATACACTTTTTCTTTTCTGCTTGATGTGTGTGTGTGTGTGTGTGTGTGTGTGAGATCAGTGATCAAACTCAGTACCTTGCACTTGCCTGGCAGGCACTTATGCCACTGAACTACATCCCTGGCCCTTGTTTTTTGAGATAGGGCTTTTCTAGTTCAGGATGGTCTCAAACTCTCAGTGATCCTCTGCCTCAGCCTCCAGACTGCTAGAATTACAAACATGCATCACCACTCTTGGCCTGCTTGACTTGAGTTTGCTAGGGCTTCAGATCATGTGTTTGCAGCCACACAAAAGACCCAGCACAGAGCTGAGAGATGGGAATAGACACATTCATGTTTGAGCCTGTGGATCCGGCATGCCTAATCTTGTCCTCATCGTACACTTTTCACTTATACCAGTCAGTAAATTGCCTCTTTAAAATCAAACTATATTATTGGTGCTTCATGATTTGTAATACTAAGAATCTAATGCAAGTTGTAGTCAAACCAATGCAATAACCTGGTGCTCTGCCATTGGCCCTACTAAGTTTCTCACCTGGAAGATGAGAACATCATAATCACCCCTCTATCCTAACAGGAAATTAAAAGCTAAGCAACTCTTCTTGGATCTGTGAAAGAAAGTAAGGGCACAGAGCAAATCGCTACTCCCAAACTGCTGAAGTTAGATAGGCATTATGGTTTGAGTCTAGTTGCCCCCACAAAGCCTCATGCCACCATGGGGTGGAGATTCCTAGAGTTTGAGATTAATTCATAGTCAAGGCTGGGTTCATGGACCTTAGTACTACTGGGATTATGGGTGTGAGTTTTATACCCAGCCTTGAGTATATAGCTAGAATACAAGTGAAGGGAGACAGACTTCCTCTCTGTAGCCATTGTTGCTGTACTGTTCCCATTTGCTCTCTGCCCTTTGATGCCCCCATGAGAGGTTGCTCTCTACCATGTACCACTCTGCCTTGGAGCTAGCTGACTATGGATGGAAGCCTCTAGTAACTGTAAGCTAAATAAATCTTTCCTTCCTTCATTTTGGGGGTTGGATATTTGTCTCAGCAATGAGAAAATAATAACTGAGACAATAGGTAGGTATAGAAACTCACAATCATAACTTGTAGGAACAGAAATCCCTACATAAACTATAGGGCAGTAAAACCTGAACCTAATTCGACAGTGCTACAATTTCAGTTGGACAACTCTGAGTCAAAACTTCAGGCAGATCTAGCCAAAGAGAGTATGCACATATTTGGTGAGGATTAAATGCATGATATCAGCTAAAATCCCAGGGTACTAGAAAAAGTTTCCTGATGCTTCCAAGAATGGGAAGAGGAGAGTCACTTCTCATAGCTACATTAGAGCACTCTGTTCTTAAGATCTGCCCTCAGGAGAAACTAACCAGAGTCTGATCTGCTGGGTTACGATTAAAATTTAACTGACCTAGCAGAAGAGAAACACTCAACTCCAACTCTCTAGCCTTTCCATCCCTCTTTCCAGTGGGGAGGGTCTGAGAAATATTTGTGAAGTTCATATGGTAGAAACTTGGAGCTTACCAACAGATAGACCTAATTTAAGGAAAGGAGAAACTTACCTTTCCAAACTTAATAGTTTCACCTATTTCCAGAAGCTTTTTTTTTTTTTTTTTTAACTATAGTACATCGCATATAGTTGTCTAGAAAAGTCTTATAAGGCATACTAAAAGGCAAAAACCATAGCTTGAAAAGATAAAGCAACCATTATAATTTCATAAGACATTGCTAGTGCTGTCAGACTAGGAATTTAAAACAGTGAATTAAATAGACAGCAAGCAAGAGCAAATGGATAATGAAACAGATGAAAGTTCAAAGGAAAAATAGAAAATACTAGAGCTAAAAATCACTGTAACAGAAGTGGAGAAAGCATTCAATAGACTTGCTTGCAGACTGGATATGGTTGAAGAAATGATTTTTGAACTTGAGTATATCTCAATAGAAATCCATAAAATGGATCAATGGAACAGATAAGGAGACCAGAAACAGGCCTACATAATACAATAAATTGATCTTTAACAAAGAGCTACAGCAGTGCCATGGAGTAAAGCCAGTCTTTTCTTTCTTTCTTTCTTTTTTTTTTTTTTTTTTAACAAATGGGACCAGAATAACTGGACAGTCACATGCAAAAACATTGAATGTAGACACAGTTCTCACATCCTTTACAAAAGGCAAAAGAACACCAATCACAAATTAAATATAAATTGTAAAACTATAAAATTTCAGGAGATAGGCTTAGGATAAATTTGAAGTGATCCTGAGTTTGGTAATGGAAGTTTAGCTACAATACCAAAATCACTATCCATGAAAGAATGAATTTCTAGAATAAGCTGCACACTGTTAAAACAAAAAAAAATTTCTGCCTTACAGAAGATACTGTGGCAAGCATAAAAGATCAGGTCTCATACTTGGAGAAATATTTGTAAAATACTTGCAATGATTGTTTTCCAAATGTACAAAGAACTGTTAAAATAATAGGAAAACAAAAACGTGTTTAAAATAGTTTAAGCCCTTTAACAAGACACCTTAAAATATATAAAAGCAAGTACACATTTGAGAAAATGTTTTATGTCTTACTTTATTTAGAAAACAGAAACTAGAATAGTGAGATGCTATTCTATGCCTACTGGAATTGTCAGCATCCAGTGCATGGATACCAAGAGATGCTGGCAAAAATACAGAGTTGCAGTTAGTCCTGTTGGTAGGAATGCAAAATGGTACAATCTATATGGAAGATAGTTTAGCAGTTGATTTAAAAACTAAGCATTCTTGTCAACTGTTAAAAAAAGTGATATTTATTGAAAAAAAAAAAAAAAAAAAACCTAAGCATTCTCTTATACTACAGCATCCTGCTCCTGAGTATTTACCCAAAGCAATTGAAAACATAATCACACAAAAATCTACATGTGGGTATTTATAGCAGATTTATTCATTACAAAAAACATGGAAGCAATCAAGATTTTCTTCTATAGTCAGACAAATAAACAAATCATGGTATTTCCAGACAATGCAGTATTATTCAGCATTAAAAAGAAATGAACTCTCAGTCCATCAAAAGACACGCCAGGACCTTAAGTGCGTATTGCTAAGCAATGGGAGCCTATTTGAAAAGACTAATGACTGCAGAATTTCAGCTACAGGTTCATTCACTGATGGTCACACAGGTTCATTCTGGTGGGCAGCTGATAATGTGGGAGACTATGCATGTTCAAGGAAGGTGTATAAGAGAAAACTAAACCTTCTGAAAGTTTACTATGAACTTAGAACTGTTCTACATGATAGTCCTCAACAAAAGAGCATGGCAGACTGTGATTCAAGCAAGGGTTGGTAAGGGTAGCACTGAGGCAGGAATGAGTTGATGTTTAAGAAAGAAAGATATCAGGACTTTGTCTCATGGTGAGCATTATGGTTTTGATCTACACCCTCCTTCCAAATGGTGGCTAGAAGGTGACTGACTGAATCATGGGGGTTGTAGCTGACTTGCTGTTGTGGGGTAGGGCTGGGTTGGAGCAAGTCTCTAGTGGTGTGATGTGGAAGGGTACATCTTCCTCTTCAGGCTCTCTCTTTCCTCTCTGTTTCCTTGCTGTGGAAAGAATGGCCATTATCAGCAAAATGCTTTTCATCATTCCCAATGACTTCATTATGTGGGTTATTTCTGGTCTCTTTTTTCCTGTCTCTTTCTGACCAATTATTTTGAAAGGCTTGTGCCAAGGAGGAATATGTCAGCATCTGACTGAGATTTTCTTCATGACCTAGAGGTTATTTTTTCCTCAATCTTCACCTCTCAGTCAGCTATAAACAATGCACATTCCACCCTGTGCCTCACTGTGGTAAGCAGATTATCTCTTAGACATATGGTTGCTCTGTGTGGCTCTTCACTTGTCCAGCTCCCCTGAAGTCTGACATCAGCTCATGCATCTCACACAACTCATGCTCAGAGTTACAAGTAAGGTAGTCCTGCTTTACACCAGACAGTACATACCCTTTACCTTTGAAAAGCACTCACTGGATTTTCAAGGTCTGCAGCTCTGAGGTCTTCTTACTTTTCCTCTTAAACATGCACCTCCACACTGCCACCTTTTCTGTAATAATCTGCTAATTTTTTAGTTTTGAGTTTAACATGTCCCCTAATTTTGTCATGAACAGAATTTAGAATTAGAGCTTCATTCTCCATATTGCTTATGAATTTCTAGAAGTGACTTTTTAAATATTAACTTCCCATCTTTTCATCATAGCCAGTCCATTGTCCTCATGTCTTATTTCAGCAGATGAATGGGTTCGTTGAGTATTTGTGGAGAATCCTTGTAACCACTGTGTTTACCCTTCTCTGAATGCTTTCTCCTCAAAGGATCTTTGTGTTTCACAAACTTTTACCTAACCAAGAACGAGGGTGTCATCAACTGGGTAGCCTACAAACAACTCTTACTTATTTGTCATAGTTCTGGAAGTCATCTGCGATCAGGATGTCAGCAGAGCTAAGTTCTTATCAGAGCTGTCCCTGGGCAGTGGAGAGTACATCTCTCATTGTACCTTCAAATGCCACAAAAGCATGGGGGGGGGGAGGGGAATTGTTTTCTGGGGTTCCTATGACATGCACACAACCTTGTTCATGAGAACTTTTCCTTATGACCTTTTACAAGTGTCACCTTCCAAACATTATGGGTGGAGTAGGACTTGAACATATGAATTTGGTGGGAACATAAACATTTATCTTACTGCAGAGAGCAACTGTGAATTTAGTTCTGGTGATAGCTCAAGCCAAGAACAGAACTGAGGGTGAAAGGAACAGTGACTATCTTGGGCATCAGTGCCAGCCAGATCCACCAGGTTTCTAATTCCTTTATGCAGCTCACCTTGCTTTCAAGGCCTGACAATGCAGTCAGTCACTACTTTTCAGAGTGAGCTGATTCCCTCATTCCTCTGTATGCCTAGTGGCATGATGGAAGGTTTAGACATTTCTGACAGTCAGTATCAACCCAATAAAATGCAGTAATTGTTTTATTTTCCAAAAGTGAAACTTTTTATATATTTCAAAGAAACTGCTACTTCTTTCCTCCACGGGCTATGCTCCATGAACATGTGGTCCACAGGCAAGAAGTCCTACTCAGGGTGACAAGTCATTGTCTTCCTAGGCAACTGTGAAGTTGACAACTAAGCTGTTCTCCTTGTCTCCCCAGAACTACCCCAATTGCCACTGTAACCTCATCTCTCTGTTTTCTCTAGGAAAGAGTTCTTATTCTCTGGGCCAATTGTGAGAATGATATCTTGATATCATGATTCTTAATATTAAGAACTTTCTGAAATGGTGCTTAGGTTTTATGAAATAAATAACATGAACATGATTATTATTTAGCAAAACTGGGCCTAAAATGTTCATAATATATCCTTAGAATGTATCACACTACATTTGTATCTGCAAACAAACTTGTACTTTTTCTTTTCATTTTAGTCTTTTTGAGAGAGGATTGCGCTATGCAGTTCAGGCTGGCCTTGAACTAACTTTGTACCCCAAGTTGGCCTCAAACTTATAATGATCCTCCTGCCTGAGCTTCCCAGGTGCAGGGATTAGAGGTACGCACCACTATGCCCAAGCTACAAACTTCAAGAACATAACTAGTTTTTGGAATCTGTGGTGGTCGATGTGTTGTGTCAACCTGAGGAGTCAAAAGCATGGCCAGATAGGCTTAGTGACTCCATGCCCTCTGGGGCACAGTGGCCCTGCCCTAGAGTGACTCAGCACACAAACCAGGTTAAAAAAAGGATTTTGCCTATCACTTTGTTTTGGCAGAGCTTGATCTTTGTAGCTGCACTGCGTCCCTAGGAGGAGCTCCAGTCTTCACAGTCAGTGCAGATGGAAGGAAGAGAGGCCTGTCAGAGGCTGCAGCTGCTGCCTTTCCTGGAACTGCTGCCCTCCTCTGCCTTGGAGCCAGCTGAGCATGGACTGAAGCTTCTGCTAACTGTGAGCTAAATAACCTTTCCTTCCTTCATTTTGAGTGTTGGGGGTATTTTGTCCTAGTGTACACTAGGAGAAACATAGTTCCAAGATTTTCTTTTCCTTTACTTCTTTCTCTTTCTTTATTTTTTCTTTTTTTCTCTCTTCTCTTCTCTTCTCTTCTCTTCTCTTCTCTTCTCTTCTCTTCTCTTCTCTTCTCTTCTC